>JARQOC010000002.1:75526217-75668652 GCA_033576535.1 Allobates femoralis | reverse complement strand
CTCTGTCCATCCTGTCCCAATGTGTCTCCTTCTTCCCCCATATATTTCCATTTTGTCCCCATCTCTGTCCATCCTGTCCCCATGTGTCTCCTTCTTCCCCCATATATTTCCATCCTATCTCCATCTCTGTCCATCCTGTCCCAATGTGTCTCCTTCTTCCCCCATATATTTCCATTCTGTCCCCATCTCTGTCCATCCTGTCTCCATGTGTCTTCTTCCCCCATATATTTCCATCCTGTCTCCATCTCTGTCCATCCTGTCCCCATGTGTCTCCTTTTTCCCCCATATATTTCCATTCTGTCCCCATCTCTGTCCATTCTGTCCCCATGTGTCTCTTTCTTCCGCCATATATTTCCATCCTATCCCCATGTGTCTCCTACTTCACCATAGATTTCCATCCTGGACTCCATGTGTCTCCTTCTTCCCCCATATATTTATATCCAGTCCCCATGTGTCTCCTTACCCCATATTTCCTTCCTGTCTCCATATGTCTCCTTCCCCCATATATTTCCATCCTGTCCCCATGTGCTTCCTTCTTCTCCAATATATTTCCATCCTGCCTTCATGTGTCTTCTTCTTCCCCCATATATTTCCATCCTGTCTCCATCTCTGTCCATCCTGTCCCCATGTGTCTCTTTCTTCTCTCATACAATTCCATCCTGTCCGCATGTGTCTCTTTCTTTCCCCATACATTTCTATTCTGTCCCCATGTGTCTTCTTCTTCCCATATATTTCCATCATGTCCCCATGTGTCACCTTCTTCCCCCATATATTTCCATCGTGCCCCCATGTGTCTTTATTGCTGCCCCATGACTTCATCCTGCCCCCATGTATCTCCTTCTTCCCCCATATATTTCCATCCTGCTCCCATGTGGTTTTATTCCTGCTCCCATGACTCCATCCTGCCCCATGTGTCTCCTTCTTCCCCCATATATTTCCATCCTGGCAAGTGGCAATTTGAACATTTATATTATTTATAATTTTCCATATTTTTAAAAGCATTTTATTTTACTTTATTGTTAGTCCCCTTAGAGGAGGACTTAAACCTGTGATCATCTAATTACTTGTATTATAGTAAAAATCACAGTGTGCTATAAATGAATGCCAGCCACAGGCTGGTCTTCAGAGGTACTATCTGCCATGGCGATCCATGATCTTGAACATTGGGGAGCAATGGTCATGTTGAGTGGGTTATCCACTTTAACCCCTTAATGACTTATGACATATAGGAATGTCATAGGTCGCATCCCTTCCTTGTGAAAAAGTATAAGACTGGCATCACCGTACATGTAGGTGCTGGCAGAAAATAATAATACTTACAAGAATAGGATATCTGCCGCGACACTACTGTATATATAAGAAATGTAAATTAATGAGTGGCACTAGAGAAAAGAAGATCAGACTGAATTGTGCAAATGTGTAATGCAGAAACTGCCCTGTGCTAAAAATGAAAATCAGAGGTCTTAGCCTCATTACTAGCCACTAAGGATCAAGCCTGTCACCCACTTCAAGGAGCCTCCACTGCCAGGTCCTGACACTATGCCCTAGTGAAATTGTGAAATATGTGTAGGCTTATATGTCTATGGATGTAATTAAAAACAGGAATCAGGTGTGTGCTAGGACCTCACACTGGTGTCCAAGCCCTTCCTTGGGCTTGCATTATCCCCTGCACATGTCAGCTGATCTGCTCAGCTGACATGTACAGTTAACAGGACTGCTGATCCATCCTGCACTGTTAAACCCTTAGATTGCATTGTCAATCACTAAGGGTACCTTTACACGCCGCGACGGCAGGCTGGATACATCGCGCTACTTCGCGTGCACGAGCACGCTCAAACGGCTACAAACGGTCAACGCACCCTCTTTACACGCCGCGACAAGGTGCGCTACGCCACGCTACATCTATAGCTAGCTACATCGCCGGGTGTCTCAAGTAGCCAGCTGTAGCTTAGCGTACCCGCTTCACACGCCGCCACCACAGGGTGAGTGGGAGCAACAAAGGCAGGACGTAAAACACATAGGCGTGCCACAGTCCTGTACGCCGCGCCCAAACCACAACCATTGGTCAACACTACGGAGTTGTGATTGGGCACGACGGAAAGGGCGGATGGCCGAGACGTGACGTACCAGTGAGGGGAGTGAAGCACGGAATAAGCGGTTGTGACATGGCGGAGTGTGGCGAATGCATCTAAACCGATGGTAAAGCGTCACCCAGGAGCGGTGGCAAGTCATCTACCCAGTGTGCATAAAGTAGCGGTGCCGGGGCTATGTGTACGTAGTACAAGTGTTTGCCCTGTCACGCACGATCAGCGCTTGTGACAGCGGCGTGTGTAGATAGCGGCGAGGTGCGTTTCTGCGACACACATGAGCGGCTTACAACACACAGTATGTGCGTTCTCTGTGTACATTGTATGTATCTATCTCTGGCAACAGATGTGAATGTAGTGGAACTGCTCCGTAGCAAACCTGTGAAAGATCTGTGTGACAGTGTATTACAAAACACCTGAGAAGAATATGTCCGGCATCAATGTGCTGTCTGCAGGTGAGCCTCTGCCTAGAACAAAATAAAGGCTCATGTACGTGCAATGGCCACACTGTTAGGCAAAAGTCTGGGAAAAAAACATGGCTACCCACACATATTGTCTGCACATTCCCAGCCAATAGGTGGCTATGACATCCCAGGCCCCCCACCATAAACTCCATCACATTTCCCTCCTCCACCAAGTAAACAGGCTCACACATGTGTTTGGATCCAAAAAAGTATTTAATAAATCAAAATCATTCATCGTGACCTTGGATTACAAATTGTAACCAAAAATACATCCAAATAAAAGCAACAAATAAAGTGCATGTCACAATCTGCCAACACATTGCAGAGAGAGCAAATGGAACCCACATTGGAACCTGTGGAGCATGAAAAAAATAATCAAACATCATAAACTAACTAACTAACTAACTAACTAAACATCATGCACATGAGGAAACCAAAAAATACAAAAAATGGTAAACACAAAATAAAAGGGGTGCAGCTACCCTGCTGTCACCTCCATTGGAAATTTAAATCAACCTCCCAGAACCAGGCAAACTACATGGCCTGGTCCTGCCAGCTCACTGCACCAGACCCATTGAAGTAGGAGCAGTAAGCTTCTCTACTGTCCCTGGCCTCCTGCCGAGTGCGGCCATGGCTCTGGGGCTGGAGTGGCACAATCACATGGCCCTCATCACGCCAAGACCCTGGACGGAGCTCCCCTGTTGTAGCGTCTGCATGATCTACATAAGCTCCTGGCGTGTATGATGGCCTATCCCTACGACGCAGGAAGTTATGCAGCACACAGCAGGCCACCACTACCGCGTCAATAGACTCCGGTTTCATATGCATAGCCGTATGAAAAATCCGGAATCTATTGGCCATTATCCCAAACGCATTTTCAACTACACGGCGGGCCCGGGATAGCCGGTAGTTGAAAATGCGTCTCTCAGAAGTAAGGGCCCTCTGGGGATATGGCCGCAGTAGGTGTTCCTGAAGTGGGAATGCTTCATCCGCCACAAACGCAAAGTTGAGATGTTCGGTCGTCTGGTCATTTGAGGGTAAGTTTAGCCCACCATTCCCTAGTAGTGTTGCCAAGGAGCTTCGGGCAAACACACCCCCATCTGAGTTGCGACCGTTCATTCCAACATCCACGTAGAGGAACTCATAGTTGGCATCTACTACAGCCATGAGGATTATACTACAATACCCTTTGTAATTGAAAAACAAAGAGCCAGAGTGGGCAGGTTTGGTAATCCTCACGTGCTTACCATCCAATGCCCCGCCACAGTTGGGGAAGTTCCACCGGGTTTCAAACCCTCGGGCCACTTCCAGCCATTCTGCGGCGGTTAGAGGCATTTTCATGTAGGCTGGCTGCAAAGCTCTCCAGATGGCCCAACACGTTTCAGGGATCAGGCGGCTCAGCAGGGGCAGGGAGACACGTGACATGTATGTGAGTGATGTCATGGACTGCCCTGTAGCCAGGAACCGCAAAGTGATCGCCAACCGCTCAGCAGGTGATACTGATGGGCGCATTATAGTGTCCTGACGCGCTATCATTGGCCCTACACGCTCCAATAGGAAGGTGAAACAGTCCTCGGGCATACGGAGATAGTTTCGGTAATCATCAGGACAGTTAATCTCCAGCTCCCGCAACAGCTGCATGTGGCCCCGGGTTTGCCGCCTGAGAAGCCAATCACGGGTCCACAACCGCCGCTGTCTGCGCCTCATCAACCTTTCATACCGATCCTCATACCACATTTGCTCTTCCACCAACGCAAGAGCCACGATAACATTGCGGTCATGGATATTCTGCATCCTCAATATCAGCACCTGTAGATGAGAATACACAACATGAGTACATAGAACAATATGTGCCAATGTCAGCAGGTTAAGCAAGCCACACCTATTGTTGATGACACACTATAGCCAACTGGAGGGGAACTTGCGTCAGGCCCCGAAACACATCCCTGAAGACAGGAAAGGCAAACACCCAGTAGTCACCCCAATCAAAATGGAAGACGCCCAATGATAGTGGCCTCCTCTACATCAACTTCTATGGGAGTTTGTCAAAGTAAAACATCTGCACCTAGGTGAGTTAGAAAGGGACTTGTGTCACCAATAATGTATGAGAACAATTTTGCAGATGCCATTACACAGACCATAATGAAAATGTGGCCATTTCCTATTCTGGGAGGTAAAACAAACAATACGTACCCCTATAGGCTGGTCAAGTAAGCTTACAAGAAGCCAACAACTTTGCACATGAGTGAGGTTGGGTAACCATGGTTACATATGTTTTGGCTGGTGCCATTTGTCCAAACCATCTAAGTTATGTCTTCAGTGCCACACCTCCAAGCCATGTCTCATCCTATCCCCGTTCGACCCAGTCTCCATTGGCCACAACCAGTATGCAGACATTGATCCAGGTGACAGGAGTAACACATTTCTGTCTACAGTCCTGCAGGCAATCTCCTGTATGGTGTCTGGAAACAAACACAGCAATGTATATGTTCAAATATTCATAAGCACCAAACCTAATGCCTACTCAAAGTCCACACAGTACACTAGATCTTCCCCAGCAATACAGACCCCTATACACTACGCTAAAACAGTGTCCTGCGGTCGCAAATTAAAACGACATATGCACCCACACCACGCCATTTCCATGTGTGTCCACAGATACTTACTTAATGGGTCTGGCCAGCAAGCGTAATGTTTGCCGGCATGCGGACCTTTTAAAGGGCCAGCAACCTATCACGATACAGCGATCTCCACCAATTAGCGGAGGTTAATTGCGCCCCCAGGTGTCACATTACGCTGTGCGTCATTGTGTCTGCTGTGATTGGTTTAGCGGAGTATAAAGGCAGGCCAATGGCCACTACACCTTGTCCAGAGGTCCATGTGCATTGAGCTACTAGTGTCCTGCGTATCTTCTGCTGCTCTGACGGTAAGCCTCTTTAGCGGTTTTATGAAAGTGCACGGGACGCTGATGCTTGTATTGGCGGCCGCTTAGGCAATGTGTGTATGGGCGTCTTTGATACGGGCTTTAATTTTGGCCCTCTAATTATACAGATGGGTCAGTTTTTCCAGTGTATGGTAATAGCCAGGTATAGCCACTACTGGTATTGTGAGTGTATACATTTGGTCTCTGATGTAATTCGTGCGTCAAACATATAAAGTTTAGATTTACAACTTTCATGCACATCTGCATTTGATGGCTGCAATTATTGGTCCCTTCATTGCAGGGATTCTTGTTACCTCAGTAACAATTGTATTCCCATGGATGGCCACACAACTACATGATGATGTGTTTGCACATTACATGTAGTATGTGCAGTCTTGCCACCAACCACGCCCTCCTTTCTCATCTGCTTAATGTTAACCATTTTGCTCAGTACAAAGGTAGTAGCTACCACACAATGTCTTTGCTCACATGTTGGCCTACAGGTTGGTACGCACACACCGTCTACAGGTGTTGTTTTAATATGAACAGTGGGCTCTTAAATCAGGCTTCACACATGTTTAGGGGGCCACAGAGTACCTGACATGTGTAATTGTGTCACATATGTATTTTACTTTGGACCGGTGTGACATTGTGCAAATGGCACACATAGGCCAAGTTGTCATACCAGTTATTGCTGCCTATAATGTACATATGAGAACCTTATGAGCATGTAAATTATGTTCACAAGGTTTTCACAGCTCGATATGGCTAGTGTCGTGACGGTCTGGATTGGCTGTGTTTTGTCTTCACCAGATGCCGAGGTGTACTGTGGAATTTGAAACCCAGCTTCTCACGGAGTATCAGCGGCACGAATGTTTGTGGCGCAGCTCGCTGCCTCAATATAAAAACCAGGCAGCGAGGTCCGAGGCCTACACTACTCTTGTGGCTCTAGCCAATCGCTTGGAGTCAAGGGTAGGCAGGAGTTGGGACCAGAATGCGGTGGCCTTGAAAATTAAAAACATGCGGCAGTCGTTCATGCGGGCTCACAATGACTACCTGCGCCGTCGCTCAGGAGCTGGAGCTGAGGAGGTACCATCACCTACCCTATGGTACTATCCCCTCTTCACCTTTATCCTGGGCGAGGTGAGCTCGCGTCGAACGACTACCAACTGCCCGTAGCTGCGTCCCATGTAGGCCCGGATGAGTCACCATCTGCGCCACAGGAGGTGGGTAATCGTGTTACAGTGTTGTCCCACAATGTTGCCTTCACATGTGTGTTTTGGCCAAACCAGAACTAGCACAGTTTTCACAAATTTTCGGCCTTGGTGTGGAAACCTTTTTGTGTCAGGGAATCTTGCCTCCTGACATGATTTTGGCTTATATGAATTTAACGCAGAGAGCCGCTTTCCAAAATAGCATTTCCACCACATATCGGTACACCGGAAAAATGACATGTGTACCGAAGTTTACATTATTCTTGCATTAACATGAAAGAGGCACATAGTGCCATCTACTACAATTTTGCTGCCACACATGTGTGTTGGCTCTGGTGCAAGTGGGTTTTTGTTTTTTGAAGGTTTGATGGTTTTACATCAGATTTGTAATACAAATGGGAAGGTGGCAACTTCTGTGTTTGGCCAGCCCAGCCCCCAGTATCAAGGTGTTGTGGTGACATGTACTAATTGGGTTACGGCTCTCTGTGACTGACACCTCAATCTGTATTGTGCTGAGTCCCGGGAATCGTAGAGGTGAGTGTCCAGCCGCAATACAGGTTTTGGTGTTGTAAAAGTTTGGTGGCTTGCTGTTTGTAGATTCCTTCCATATATCTTGTTAGTGCCTTTACTTTAGTGGGAGTGGTGTATTGTGTCCTGTGTCCATGGTATGGTGTGGTCCTTGCCGTCACTAATGTTTGGTTTTGTTTCCTCTCCCCCCCACAGGCCCCAGAAGAGGACGGCTCCATTGCGGAGCATTCTGTCGCTGATGATGCTCAGCCCATGACATCTGGGGCTGAGCAGGAGGGCGGGGCTAGTGATGTGGGTCCGGGCCCAGGGCCCAGCTCACGGATCCGTCGTCGCCGACGTCCTGCACCACCAGAGACGGAGCTGGGCGCCTGGGCCCGACGCGTGCTTTTGAATGAACAGCGGACCCACATCGACAGCGACGCCCTCTACATGAGCGACAGAATGCGAGGGATGGAGCCGCTCCAGAAAAAGATCCTTCTGAGGGTCTTCCACAATGCCGCTGATGCTGCCGATGATGGGGCCCTTCAATGGGGCTGCCACGTCCCCCCCCCATGCAACACACCTTGTGGCCCCTTTCACCAGCTGCCCCATCTCGGCCCGTGAGAAGACCGGCCCCGCCACAGTCACCCCATCCCCCCTCAACACGTCGTCGTACAACCAGACGTTCTGGGGCAGGTCGGGGCTGCCCTCAGAGGAGGGGGGATGCGGCATTGTCAGAGCCGACAGAAGATGATTAATTTGGACACTAGTAGCCAATGCACCAAATTGGCACTCTGGACTTTTTCATGTGGAGGCACCTTTTTATTTTTCCCTTATGTTTGTGTTACACTTTTAAGCAGATTTGCTTCTTATGATTTGTTTATGATTTACTAAATATATTATATAAAATATTAGAACTAACTCAATTGTGTTTTTCTTTTGGCTTATGGCTTGCGGGGGGCAGCCTGGGTGAATGGTGTTGTTCACAATATAGTTTGGGGCAAGCCACACAATATGGGCCAATGGCCTCAGTGTAGGACGACCATAGGTTCCTTTGTACTGTGGTAGGACATTGACAAAGAGCTGTAGTAATGTGTGTGAGATATTAACCTGTTGAACATTTGCCCCCCCATAGTATTGTTGTGACATGAGTGAGGCAAAGTAAAAATTACAAATACTTTTTATTGGCTACATACATGTGTGGAAGTCATTTGCCACTAAACACAGAATGCAGCTTTCTGATAGGTGTAGCCATCCCACACTCCTGATGGTCCCAATGTGGGACAGGATAGGTCCATGAGGTAAAGGGCTGGTTAATCCACACTCCTGATGGTCCCAATGTGGGACAGGATAGGTCCATGAGGTAAAGGGCTGGTTAATCCACACTCCTGATGGTCCCAATGTGGGACAGGATAGGTCCATGAGGTAAAGGGCTGGTTAATCCACACTCCTGATGGTCCCAATGTGGGACAGGATAGGTCCATGAGGTAAAGGGCTGGTTAATCCACACTCCTGATGGTCCCAATGTGGGACAGGATAGGTCCATGAGGTAAAGGGCTGGTTAATCCACACTCCTGATGGTCCCAATGTGGGACAGGATAGGTCCATGAGGTAAAGGGCTGGTTAATCCACACTCCTGATGGTCCCAATGTGGGACAGGATAGGTCCATGAGGTAAAGGGCTGGTTAATCACACTCCTGATGGTCCCAATGTGGGACAGGATAGGTCCATGAGGTAAAGGGCTGGTTAATCCACACTCCTGATGGTCCCAATGTGGGACAGGATAGGTCCATGAGGTAAAGGGCTGGTTAATCCACACTCCTGATGGTCCCAATGTGGGACAGGATAGGTGCAACGGGCAAAGCCGTGGCCATACCACAATCCCCCTTTTGTGATAGTGGAACACTATAAGAAAAGAGCCCAACGGGGGCAAAAAAGAAGAAAAAACATAACCACATCAAAAGCCTAACAGGCAACGTCTGTAAGTTCAAGGTCCAACTAGGACAACACATTTGGGGGTCAGGGGGGCAAATCTGTTTACGGGGGGTTCCACCTTAATGTTGGCCATCTTGATGTTTCAGGACGGTATCCACCATGGTAGACAGGCGGGTAAGGTCCTGTATTCCCCGGTGTAGGGCCCGTTGAAGTCGGTGGGCAAACTGGTGGTGAGCCCTCACGACGTCCTCCATGGTGGGTACACCTGTATTGTGTGTGTGGAAAAAACATCATTAGTTCAGAATACTACCTCTGGTGTTTGTGTCAGGTTCACACAAGCAAGATTGTCCTTACCCTCGGGCGCATCATCATCCTGACTATCAGGGGGTGATGGGGAGGCACTGATACTCCAGCCGGCAGCTCCAGCACGTTCTCCATCTGCAAGAGTGTGTGAAGGACATTATGTCAGAAATGGCTAGCTTTTCCATTTCCCACGTAACAACAACAATGCTTACAGTGTTCGACCCCTCTAATCAAACTGAAATCACTTACCGCCATACACATCCAACGCAGCTGGATTTGGAGGTTGCGCCCCAGCTGCAGGTTGCCGACCAGGCGAGCCCACCTCTGCCTCCACCAACGCTGGGTCAGCAGGGTCCTCCTCCTCCTCATGCCCTGGTGAGGGCCTATTCCCTGGTGGGGATGGTGGCCCAGCTGGCTTTTGACCCGGTGGTGTGTGGCCTCCAGCTGGCTCTTGCGGCGGTGGGGTTGGTGGTCCACCTGCAGCCAGTTGTGGGGGAGCCTCATCGGCTGACACTTCCGCATCTGCAGATTATGAAACAATAATTGATGTGTCAGCATACTGTTTAGGCTCAGAGATGTATTGACAGTTCAATATTTGTGTTATGTGTTTGTTGTTTTTCATATATGGGATGATCTCATGTATTCTGTATGGCGTAGGTATGTGGCATGAGTGTGTTAATTGGTTGGAGGGCATGTAACACTGTCGAGTAATCTTGGGTGGCACATGAACATTATTTGTAGGCAGATGTGTAGTCAGTGTATCTATAATGTGCGCCCTATATTGTCCCCCATTGCATGTCTGCCGGTGTCCCTCTCACTATACCTAGGATGTGTGTGAACGATTTTTAATGTTTTTGTTGTGCTTACATACAATACAAATCATGTGTGGCCCTCTAAAGTACTCACCACGCAGCCTGGCAATCCTGTCACGGATATCGAGTATGCGGCCTGGGCATTTGTGCTTCAGGTCCGCTATCTTCTTCTGGACGGCTTTAGCGGTCCTCTGCACCCCCAGTTGGTTGAGCAGAGCCCGCTGAATCCGCCCAATAGTGGCGCGATTGCGCAGCCTGGGATGACGGTGGTGCCGGTGACCCCAATAGTCATACCGGTCACAGTAGTCTATGAGGATGAGCAGTTCAGCCATCCCCCACGTAGCAGCGCGGTGAACGGCCGCCATGACTGCAATGGTGTGTGCAGAGGAGGGGCTGGCACCTTGCAGGCAGAGTGAAAACGAAACTATCGTAATTACGTCATTACGGCCACGTTCCGGGTCACGCACCCTTTGAACTAGTCCTACGCGCAGTGACACGGGCGAAGCACTTCTGCGGCACCTACTGTACAACACCCACAGAGCGATGCGTACAGCAAGCCTATGCACTGTGTACTGACTACTCGACTTCAATGCGGTGTCTGTATACGTGCATCAGTGTTTCAGTTGTGCGCAGACACTTAAGGAACACTTTTATGCGGCATCTGCAGTTCAATAAAAAGGCAGCCCGGCCCGTAACACATTGTTCACCGCTGTGTCCAGCATTATTCATTATGTGTTCACAGGATGTGAACACTGTATCTGAGAATCATGGGCCATTTGGTTTGGTTTCCCGTAAGTTGTGGGCCGCGTAATTGTACTAAGGTATGATCGTGCATACGGCGCGTATGTGTAGTGCTGAAGGGACAGCTCATCCAAGATGGAGGCCTGTGCGCCAAGGGCCAATCGGCACGCAGAAGCTTCCACCAATGATCGCACATGGGGCGCGGTAAGACGGAGCCGAGGTGACGCCTTAGCTACATTGCAGCTACAGCCCCGGGTGTCCAGGGTTCCCTTCCGTTGCCTCTTTACACGCCGATACAGCTCGCTACCATCGGCGATGTTGCCTTAAGTTTATGAGCAGAGACCATAAACAGATGGATCTGTCGACGGCTGTAGCGTCGCCTCTTCAGACGCCGCTACTACAGGCGATATGGACGCTACAAGCTACAATTGTAGCTTGTAGCGCGATGTATCCAGCCTGCCGTCGCGGCGTGTAAAGGTACCATAACAGTGCAATCATTAGTATCGCTAAGGGGATCATATTTCCCTTTGGCATTTGACACCCCAGTGACGCAATCACAGGGGGACGGTGCATTGCCATGGCAGCCCGGGGTCCTGTGAGGACCCTATATACTGTCATGACTTATTTCTTGTGAGTGTCCGGCGAGCGCTAGCATTCACAGAAAATGATCATTTGTGCTGAACAGAGACATTCATCAGCATGGTTCTGCACTGCATAAGCAATCTGACACTGCAGTGTTGAGGTGCCCTAGAGGGCCAACTAAAACAAAGTAGGAGTTTACAAAAAGTTTTATAAAATTCCATAAAAATATATGGAAAAAACCCAAAACATAAAAGTTTAAATCACTTCCTTTTTTCCCCACTGAAAATAAAACTATTAAAAAAATACACACATTTGGTATCGCTGCATTTGGAAATGTTTGATCTATCAAAATATAAAATCAATTATTCGCATAAGTAAACTGAAATGAGAACACTACAGGTGGCAGAAAAAGTGAATTTTTAAAAAAAAATTTTTAAATTCTGTTTTTTTTTCACCACTTAGATAACAGTAAAAGTATGCGTTTAATATCTACGACCTCAGGCCCAAGGAATCATACTGACATGTCAGTCTTACCATATAGTGAACATGGTAAATACAAAACCCAAAAATCAATTGTGTAATTGCATCTATTTTGCAATTTCACTGCACTTGAAACTTTTTCCCATTTTCCAGTACACTGAATGGTAAAATAAATGATTTATTCAAAAGTAAAATTCGTCATGTAAAATACAAGCCCTCATATGTCTATGATAATGGAGAAAATAATAAAAATTATGGCTCTTGGAAGACGGGGGGAGGGGGGGATGAAAGTGCAAAAAGGGGGAAGGGCAAGGTCGTGAATGGGTTAAAAGGAATCTATCAGGTCAAAAATCCATATATAACTGCTATCATTTTCTAATTCCTTGCTCTAAGCTCTCTCTATTCATGTATTTCTATCTACTATATAATTGCCGTAGGCACTTCCGTGTCGGACCCCGCAAAAGACCATGGCTTTGTCACTCTGTGATGTCACCACGTGCGAGCAATGGCCGCGAAGCGGCCATTGGGAGTCGCTGGGCGAAAATCGAACCAGAGGCTTGGCCACAAAGTTAGCGATTTCCCGCTCATGTAGCGCGAGCAATGGCCACGAGGCCATTGCGAGTCGCTGGCCAAGTTAGCGATTTACCGCTCATGTAGCGCGAGCAATGGCCGCGAGGCCATTTCGAGTCGCTGCCTGAGCCGCCGCACCTGCCGCAAGTCCCCCTATACTTTGTATGGGGATTACCGCAACCGCGCCGCAAGTGTAACGGTTATGCGGCAAACGCGGCAGATGCGGTTACACTTGCGGCGCGGTTGCGGTAATCCCCATAGAAAGTATAGGGGGACTTGCGGCAGGTGCGGCAAGTGCGGTTTTGCACTTGCGGCAAGTGCGGCCGCGAAAAAAACCGCAGTCAGCCGCGGTTTTTTTTCGCGGCCGGTCCTGCCGCAAGTGCAAAACCGCATTTGCCGCACCTGCCGCAAGTCCCACTATACTTTCTATGGGGATTACTGCAACCGCGCCGCAAGTGTAACGGTTAGGCGGCAAACGCAGCAGATGCAGTTACACTTGCGGTGCGGTTGCGGTAATCCCCATAGAAAGTATAGGGGGACTTGCGGCAGGTGCGGCAAGTGCGGTTTTGCACTTGCGGCAAGTGCGGCCGCGAAAAAAACCGCAGTCAGCCGCGGTTTTTTTCGCGGCCGCACCTGCCGCAAGTGCAAAACCGCATTTGCCGCACCTGCCGCAAGTCCCCCTATACTTTCTATGGGGATTACCGCAACCGTGCCGCAAGTGTAACGGTTATGCGGCAAACGCGGCAGATGCGGTTACACTTGCGGCGCGGTTGCGGTAATCTCCATAGAAAGTATAGGGGGACTTGCGGCAGGTGCGGCAAGTGCGGTTTTGCACTTGCGGCAAGTGCGGCCGCGAAAATCTTAAAAAAAATTTAAAAATATTCTAGACACCCGATGCATTTGCATCGGGCTCACAGCTAGTTATTTATATTTCAGTAAACTTCAAGACAAAAGATTAATTCCATCTGTCAATCAGAGTGAGCTCTCTGCTGCCCACTCCCCAAGGAATGAATATTCATGCGTCACTGCACAGCCCTCCTCTCTGATCTGTCTGTTGTGTGACTCATTTCAGAGCAGAAAGGAGGGGGGAGGAGGTGAGTGCTCTTAGAGATTTTGATTGTGTGTATTTGAGGCATATGTGCAGACTAAGATATTTCTATGTGATTATAAGAACTTTTGATCAGTTGCTCAGCACATACACACATTACATGTTTGCAGGAAAACCAATGTTCTTATAATAGAAATCTCTTACACAGTGCAGGACAAAACACCTTTCGCCTCCCAGCACAGAGCACAGAGGGGAGGGACAGAATGCCAGCTTTGGTGGGTGTGGATATTTGAATAACACTTGTACAGCAGCCGAAGTAATGAACAGGACTAATGCACCAGCTCCCTGCAGGGTGTGAAAATGCTTATAACAAGGAAATTAAATGGTACAATAATGATTTTACATGTTTTTAAAAGGTCTGCCCAGGCACTATTCAAGTGTAATATTAGTATTATACTGAAAAATGACTTGACAGTGTCCCTTTAAATACTAGTTTTTAACTTCTTCTGGATCATTAGGTTATAGGTGGAGCTGTTGTTTTTTTTCAACCTTAAAGGAAATCTATCAGCTGCTTTTTGTCACCTCATCTGAAAGCAGCATGATGTAGCCAAAACAACTCTGAATCCAATAAAGTATCACTTAGTTTACTGGCTGCAGTGGATCTGACACAATTAAGGTTTTTAGATTTCATGCAGGAGAGCCTTGAGAGCAGCCCCCACCCACACTGGTCTCTGTATGTACATTTCTATAGACAGTGAGAAGCGAATCACAGGAGGGGGTGGAGTTGTATAACATGGCACAAGCCAAGGAGTTACAGCAATGATAACATCCTAGTGATAAAACACTCAGTTTAAGTAAAAAGGAGCTTGACATGTGACACATTGTTGAATTCTGTTTTAACCCTTGTAGCATGCAGTCCTGCTGACATGTTCCATTTACATCTTGGAAACAATGAAAAACAGAGAGATTACAAAGTACAGAGAACTAAATAAAGCCATAGACAGTGATCACCTAGTGATTCACATGTCATGTCGAAGGTCCACAAATTCTGCAAATGAAAAAGTTGGTGAATGGCGCTTATTATAAATGTGCCCCAACGTGTATTAGAGCTTGATACACTAGACAAATATATCATTCAATTATTATTTAGTACTTATTGTATTATTATTATTGGAACTTTTAAACATTTCATCTACTTTATGTATTTTTTTAAACTGAAAATAGTTTTCGTATCACAAAATCCTGAATGAGGGTTCAGTTTTGGTTCACTATGATGTATCCTAAAATATGGATCTGTAATTTATTAAGGTTTTATTACAGTTGTTTTTCTACTGCCTGGATGCTAACAAAACCCTGACAGGTCAATATTTTATCTGTATTCCTACTCTTTGCTGTTCAAATTGATGGATTTTTTTGTGATTTATTTGTTATGTTCCGCTAAAAAATTATGTTATTTATGAACGTGACATTCACGGATTAGCCGAACCTGAAATACGCTATAAAACTGTTTGACAGTCGTCAGGTATATAACATAACATACGCAGCCGACTGCGAGGAACACACTGAACACTGGCTCCAGTCTCCACAAAGACATACAGGAATGCACTGTATTTCTATGAATAATTCACTGGTTATTGATGGGCACAGAACTGTACTGTTCGGTATCGTGATAGCTGTGACTCGTAGATATACATACAGGGGAATATACAGAATATTTACGACAATAGAGACGTTTCTAGGCTGCTCCGGGCTTCCCCCGTCCACAACAAGTAGAGGTATTGAGACATCTAGAGACCCTGAACTGTGGGCAGGAGACGGAGCCTTCCCTGGGTGACAGCCTATGTGTGACTCTTGCACTTTTCTTTAACACAATAATTTATATATATATCTTTAGATACATTATAGAACATCTCAATGAATTAGAATATCATCAAAAATTTATATCATATTGGCATGTTTCGGGGTGTTACTGGGAGTCCTCAAACACATTAATAAATCAATATTATACTCACGCTTTGATGTCTCGTGGAATACGGCAGTGCGGTTTTTAACCCTTCATCCTCTGTACTTTAATTTTCTGAGATAATGACCTTTGGGTTTTCATTGGGTGTAAGCCATAATCATCAATATTGACAGATATAAACACTTGAAATAGATCACTCTGTGTGTAATGACTATATATAATATAAGCGCTTCACTTTATGTACTGAATTAGTGAATTAACGTTTATATCATAGTTCATTGAGATGCACTAGTAGATAAATCAATGGATAGATATAAATAGATAAGAGATGGATGGATAGATAATATATAGATTAAAGATAAATCCTAGATAGATAGATAGATAGATAGATAACTAGAAAAAGTTCTCTGCAGCACTCAGCTACTACCAATGATGTACAAATGCTAACAAGCTATATGTATATGAGAAAAAAGTTTAGAAACTTACATTTTTTCCAAAAAAAATCAAAAATCTTATTTTTTTTATTTCTGAAGTTCTTAGTACACACATTGGCCAATGTCTGTTTGCTCATCAACTGCGACAAAGTGACTTCAGGTCTGATGAGTCCTATGCTGATATCCCTATCCTCCTTGTCCACCCCCCCACTTCTCAGTGGACAGACTCCATCTCGACCCTAGATCACCAGCAGGCAATGAGGGTGCAAATTGCAGCAAGGAGCCAGCAACTCCATATGATACAAAAAAGAAAAAAAAACTGCACAGCACTCACAGACAAAATGTGAACTGGTGCCAGCAGGGACGCTGGATCAAATAACTAGAAAAAAATTCTCTGCAGCACTCAGCTACTACCAATGATGCACACATGCTAACAAGCTGTATATATATATGAGAAAAAAATTAAAAACTTACGTTTTTTTCAAAAAAACTCAAAAATCTTATTTTTTTATTTTCTTGGGGTCCTTGGTACACACATTGGCCAATGTCTGTTTGCTCATCAACCGCGACAAGGTGACCCCAGGTCTGATGAGTCCCTTGTCGCGGTTGAAACAAGTCGGAGTGTTGCCTATGTTTTTTACAATATTGAACTAGATAGATAGATAGATAGATAGATAGATAGATAGATAGATTTAAACCAGTGATGGCGAACTCCAGGCCTCGAGTGCCACCAACAGTGCAGGTTTTCAGGATTTCCTCAGCATTGCACAGAGGTTGGAATCATCACAAGTGCAGGTGATTATATTATCACCTGTGCAATGTAAGGAAATCCTGAAAACCTGCACTGTTGGTGGCACTCGAGGCCTGGAGTTCGCCATCACTGATTTAAACAATATAGAAACAATATAGAAAACTAGTTAGGATGGCAGCATTTCCATTTTTGAAGCAAAACACACTGAGCCTTGAAAAAGGCTAGTGTATAGCCAAAACGTTGTTGTATTTTGTGCTAATAAAGCCGCTCTTTTGCTTCAAAAATGTAAATGATGCCATCCAAATTATTTTTGATAGATAGATATATATGAGATAGATGATAAATAGATGGATAATAAATAGATAGATGATAGATATAATAATATTTATTCATTTATATAGCAGTATTAATCCATAGAGCTTAACATAAATTTGCAACACTGTCCTCATTGGGGCTCACAATCTAAACATCCTATCAGTATGTCTGTCAAGCGTGGAAGGAAACTGGAGAACACAGAGAAAACCCACATAAACACAGGGAGAACATACAAACTTCTGCAGATGGTTTCTTTGGTGGGATTTGAACTCAGGACGATAGATTGATATGATTCAACCAGAGCTAGGGTGGGTGAGGGACTCGGACACCGGGGCTACTGTGTGGGGAGTCACGGATGGTCGGGACCCCGGTGCCGTGCCCTGGCGATCAATTATACCAGATGTTGATGGTAAATGGTGGGGGTTAAAGGGGTTATTTACAGGGGAACGTGACGCCACCTGTAGAGTCCGGTAAGGTGGTACCGGCGCTGCCAGCCGGCCACTGAGGTGATGGAGGGGGCAGCAGTGTATGGTACAGCTCCCCACAGGTGGAGCTTTACCTCAGGGCAGCTATTGTGGTGAGACGGTGAGGGAGGACAGTGATGGTAATGGTGGTGCAGTTCTTACCCCCTTCTGCTGATGATGTTGATGATGTTGTTGAGCCCTCTGGGCTGCGGCAGGAAGAATAACAGAAACAGTTCCAGTTTAACTCTGCTTTACTTAGTACCGACTGATGACAACAAGACAGTAGTGGTAGTATACAGCAGCAGCCCCAGTGGTGTATATAGCAGCAGCCCCAGTGGTGTATACAGCAGCAGCCCCAGTGGTGTATATAGCAGCAGCTCCAGTGGTGTATATAGCAGCAGCTCCAGTGGTGTATATAGCAGCAGCTCCAGTGGTGTATATAGCAGCAGCCCCAGTGGTGTACACAGTAGCAGCCCCAGTGGTGTATATAGCAGCAGCCCCAGTGGTGTATATAGCAGCAGCCCCAGTGGTAGTATACAGCAGCAGCCCCAGTGGTGTATATAGCAGCAGCCCCAGTGGTGTATATAGCAGCAGCCCCAGTGGTAGTATACAGCAGCAGCCCCAGTGGTGTATATAGCAGCAGCCCCAGTGGTGTATATAGCAGCAGCTCCAGTGGTGTATATAGCAGCAGCCCCAGTGGTGTACACAGTAGCAGCCCCAGTGGTGTATATAGCAGCAGCCCCAGTGGTGTACACAGTAGCAGCCCCAGTGGTGTACACAGTAGCAGCCCCAGTGGTGTACACAGTAGCAGCCCCAGTGGTGTACACAGTAGCAGCCCCAGTGGTGTACACAGTAGCAGCCCCAGTGGTGTACACAGTAGCAGCCCCAGTGGTGTACACAGTAGCAGCCCCAGTGGTGTATATAGCAGCAGCCCCAGTGGTGTATGGAGGACACTGGTGAGTGCACCAGCCCCAGACTGCAGTGATTGCTCCCTGCACTGTCTATGGAGCCTCAGCGGTGCACACACTGACCTGGAGCCGGGGATGGTGCCGATCACTCCCGCACAGTGCTGCAGGCTGCTCCGGTCTCCCCCATCTCTGGACTGAGCAGCCATGCTCATGTGGAAACACCGACATTGGAGCCCCATCCGCCGGCCGTGCACCGGATTACGGCTGCTGCCCTGCGAGCCCCCGATCCAGGGAGACGCTCCCCATGTCTGCCGCAGGTCACACGGCTCCCGGCTGCAGCGCCACAAGTCCCCCGCCTCCCGCCAAAGTCACATTGTTTGCGGCATCTACAAGGCGGAAGTGTGGAGGTGCACTATGTCATTGTACTTATCCCCGCCGCCGCCGCCCTGTATACCCATGGGAGGGGCGCCATTTTAAATCGAATTACACGATTTTGAAAAAATCAGAATCGTGGCCACATCAGGGGGCGAATTAATCGAATTAATTCGATTAATCGCCCAGCCCTAACTTGCACAATGCTTACTTATGCCCTAACAGTAATTGCTCCACTAATCCTTTCCCTCTTTCACTACCCCCAAGCTCCAACACTCCCAGCACAGATATTTATCTCCCCATCCCTCTTATCTCCTCACCTGATCTCCTCTGTTGACCTGATTCTCAATCTCACATCCCTCCTACAGAAACACAGAACAAGCCGGCCGCTCTCATTCTCCCACCTGCTTGCTCTCTCTTTGCTGCTGCTATACGCTGGTGACATATCTCCCAACCCAGGACCCCCACAGCCAACTTTCCCCACTATTCCTCCCTCCTATCAACCCAAACCTGCAGGAAACAGCCGCAATCTCCTAAATATAAAACCAATTCCCCTGACCCCCTCTCCACCGACTCTTCTCTCTGGAGCGCTCTGGAATGCTCGCTCCATTTGTAATAAACTCCACTCCATTCATGACCTCTTTACCTCTCGGAGACTCTCCTTCCTGGGCCTCACAGAAACATGGCTGACACCCACAGACACGGCCTCCCCTGCTGCGCTTTGTTGCGGTGGACTTCACTTTTTCCACACACCTCGCACTGGCAAGAAACACTGCGGAGGAGTGGGTCTTCTCCTCTCTAACAACTGCATCTCCAACCCAATTTCTCCTCCTCCCTCCCTTATCCTCTCATCTTTTGAAGTGCACTTCCACCACTACCTTCTTTGACCAATTCTCCATCTGGCTCCTATACTTTCTATTTGCTGACATTCCCACCATCATAATGGGCGACTTCAACACCCCCATCAACACCCACCAGTCAACTGCCTCCAAACTCCTGTCACTTGCCTCATCCTCTGGCCTCTCTCAATGGTCCTCCACCGCCACCCACACAGAAGGACATACACTAGACCTCATCTTTACCCGCCTCTGCTCCCTAACTAAACCCACAACCTCCCCTCTCCTCCTCTCTGACCACCATCTACTTACCTTCTCATCCTTGTCCTCCTCATCTGCCACCCATGTCACCCAACTTGTACACCCTCGCAGAAACCTCACACATCTTGATACTCACACACTCTCAAACAACATGTTACCACTATCATCCATATCCTCACTCCACGATACAGATAATGCCACAGCTTTCTATAACTCAACACTCACATCAGCTATTGATGCAGTTTCCCCTCTCATTCATGGCAAAACATGACGAATCAACAGACAACCCTGGCACACAGATACCACTAAAAATCTGCGGCGGGCGTCTAGGGTTGCAGAGCGGCGCTGGAAGAAAACACACTCACAAGAAGACTACACAGCATTTAAAGAAGCAATTATCACATTCAAGTCAGCACTTACCACCACTAAGCAGAATTACTTCATCAAACTCATATCCTCTTTGTCCCACAACCTCAGGCAGTTATTCAACACATTTAACTCCCTCCTCCGCCCGCCACTGCACCCTCCTACTTCTCATATCTCTGCAGAAGACTTTGCAACATACTTCACCAACAAGATCTACCAGATCATACAAGTCTTTGCTACCCAACCACCGCAACCCCCATGTCTACCGGATCAATCCTCTCCCCCACTAACCCTCGTCTCAACCATCACTGAAGGAGAACTTGCACACCTCCTCTTCAGATCGCACCTCACCACTTGTGGACTGGACCCTGTCCCATCCCACCAAATTCCCAACCTCACCACAACACTTATCCCAGCCTACCTATCACTAACCTCCGGTACCTTTCCTTCTGTTTTCAAACACGCAACAATTACACCTATCTTAAAGAAGCCATCCCTTGACCCCACTTCCACATCCAACTACCGACCCATATCTCTGCTCCTGTTCGCTTCCAAACTTCTCGAAAAGCATGTCCACACTGTAATCTCCTCCCACTTCTCATCCAACTCTCTCTTTGAAGGACCTTCAATCCGGCTTCCGCCCTTATCACTCTACTGAAACTGCCCTGACCAAAATTACTAACGACTTACTCATGGCCAAAGCTAACAGACAGTTCTCCGTCCTCCTTTTAGACCTGTCCTCTGCATTCGACACAGTCGACCACTGCCTCTTATTACAGATCCTCTCTTCCATTGGTGTGACTGACCTTGTCCTCTCCTGGATCTCCTCCTATCTTTCCAACCGCACATTTAGTGTCTCCCACTCCCACACGACCTCCTCGCCCCATCCCCTCTCTGTTGGGGTCCCTCAAGGCTCTGTCCTCGGGCCCCTCCTTTTTTCAATCTGTACTCTTGGGCTCGGACAACTCATAAAGTCCCATGGCTTCCAGTATCACCTGTACGCTGATGACACTCAGATCTACCTCTTTGCCCAGATGTGACCTCTCTGCTGTCCAGAATCCCAGAGTGTCTATCAGCCATATCCTCTTTCTTCTCCTCCCGCTTCCTAAAACTCAATGTAGACAAAACCAAACTCATTATCTTTCCTCCATCTCACACACCTTCCTTACCAGATCTATCTATCACAATAAATGACATAACACTTTGCCCTGTACCCGAAGTCCGCTGCCTTGGAGTAACACTTGACTCTGCATTGTCCTTCAAACCGCACATCCAAGCCCTTGCCACCTCCTGCCGCCTCCAACTCAAAAACATTGCCACAATCTGTCCCTTCCTCAACCCCCAATCTGCTAAACTACTCATGCATGCCCTCATCATTGCCTTGACTACTGCAACCTCCTACTCTGTGGCCTTCCTGCTAACACTCTTGCACCACTTCGATCTGTCCTTAACTCTGCTGCCCAACTATTCCACCTCTCTCCTCGCTATTCCTCCACTTCTCCCCTCTGCAGATCCCTCCACTGGCTTCCAATTCACCAGCATATCCAATTCAAACTACTAACATTGATTTACAAAGCCATCCACAATCTGTCCCCCTATATATCGATGAACTAATCTCCTGATATCATACAACTCGTAATCTTCGATCCTCCCAAGACCTCCTTCTTTCCTCCACACTTGTACGTTCCTTATCTAGCCACCTGCAAGACTTCGCCTGATTATCCCCCATCCTCTGGAACTCTGCACCCCATCACGTCCGACTGTCCCCTACACTCAGAACCTTCAAGCGGAACCTGAAAACGTATCTCTTCATAACAGCCTCCAATGACCACAGTGCCGCCTCAACACCACTGGACCCGGCGCTCCACCACCACCGGACCAGGCACTCCAGCACCACCCGAGCAGACCCAACCTACTGTCTCCCTCCCCATTGCCCTTGCAGACTCTAAGCCCACAAGGGCAGGGTCCTCTCTCCCCTCTGTTTCAGTCTGTCACTTTGTTCATTATATTTTTAACTTGTCAGTATGTAACCCTTTCTCATATACAGCACCATGGAATGAATGGTGCTCTATAAATAAATAATAATAATAATATCCTCTGGGGGCGTGGCTTACAATATCCTCTTGGGGCGTGACTTACAATATCCTCTGGGGGTGTGGCTTACAATATCCTCTGGGGGCATGGCTTACAATATCCTCAAGGGGCATGGCTTACAATATCCTCTGGGTGAATGGCTTACAATATCCTCTGGGTGTGACTCACAATATCCTCTTGAGGCGTATCTCTAGGTTGATCTGCATAATTACTCTGTGAGCCACGCCTCTTTGGCAAAGACCATATCAATTAATGCTAAATATAAAGTTCTGCATCTCTAGACCCGTATGGTGGATTAAATGAAAGGTAAGTCTATCACTCAGAGGAGCAGATGGAATAAAATAAGAGCAAAGCCGCCACCTGTGTGATTCTGAGACCGTGCACAATACACATTTGTGGCTTTTTAGAGCTTATTTTGAAGAATACAGCAGATGTTCCATTAGTTTTACAGTTCTTGGTCTTGGAGAGCTGACACCAACTATCCCAGTGTGCTGTTATTTTACTCCATGTTAAGACCACTTTCACATCAGCGTTTTTGCTGATTCGCGGCAGATTTACCGCATCTGTCACATATTGACCGACTTGTGGCAAGTCCCCGTTCATTCTCTATGGGATTTCGGCAGGTGTGTCAAGGGCGGTTTTTGCCGCGATCCGGCAAATCCGGCACTTACGGTAAGTAAAAAAAAACGCACTTGCCACACCTGCCGAAGTCCCATAGAGAATGAATGGGGACTTGCCGCAAGTCGGTCAATACGTGGCAGATGCGGTGAATCTGCAGGATATGCCGCGAATCAGCAAAAAACGCTGATGTGAAAGGTCTAAGGCTAGTTTGACACTAGTTTTCACTATCCGTGTGAATCCAGCTGAAACTAAAAGCACCCGCATCCGTATTCAGCCTACTAACTTGCAATGGGGCCACAGGAACTTGTGGGTGCATCCAGTTCTGTACGGTTCACCCTGATCCGGGTGTCTACGATTTTTTCACTGAGAACAGAAACGCAGTTTGTGGCGATTTTGGTCTCTGTTTCAAACCATGAAAACCTGGATCCGGGGCACTAAGGGTTAAATTAGAATGAGGCTCTATGGAACCCAGATCCGGGACACTAGAGGTTAAATTACAAAGGTGCTCAATGGAACCTGGATCCGGCTGAATCTAGATCCCACTGGCTCTGACGCCGGATCCCAAGAACCCAGTGTAAAATTACACCACCCCTAGGGGGCGTATCATGCGTGCACATTGTGTTTTCTACCAGGAGATGCAGATTTGGTGCAGAAAATGTCAGCATTGAATACTCAACGAGCACACAGTGTCCTATCACCATATACAGCTACACATATATCTATACATCCACTATTACTGACTGCTGTAATCTCTCCTATATACTATCCCTCCATCATCTCCCTACAAAATCCCATCGTCACTGAGCCTGTCCATCCTTTGAACCCGTCCGTCCTTTGCCGCCTTTCATCATTTGCCCTGTCTGTCCTCTGCCTTATCTGTCCTCCGTCCCTGTCCGTCCTTTGCCTCCATCCCACCTTTGCCCCGTCTGTACCTTGCCCTCCTGTTCTCTGCCCTGTCCCTCTTCTGCCCACGTCCATCCTTTGCACCTGTCCGCCCTTTCCCCCTTTACCTCTGCCCCTGTCCACCCTTTCCCCCTTTTCCTCTGCCCCTGTCCATCCTTTCCCTTTGCCCCTGTCCGCCCTGTTCTCCTTTTCCTCTGCCTCTGTCTGCTCTTTCCCTCTGCCCCTGTCCACCGTTCCCACTTTTCCTCTGCCCCTGTCTGCCCCTTTCCCTCTGCCCCTGTCCACCCTTTCCCCTTTACCTCTGCCCCTGTCCACCCTTTCCCCCTTTTCCTCTACCCCTGTCCGCCCTGTTCTCCTTTTCCTCTGCCTCTGTCTGCTCTTTCCCTCTGCCCCTGTCCACCGTTCCCACTTTTCCTCTGCCCCTGTCTGCCCCTTTCCCTCTGCCCCTGTCTGCCCTTTCCCCCTGCCCCTGTCCGCCTTTTCCCTCTGAACCTATCCACGCTTTCCCCCTTTTCCTCTGCCCCTGTCTGCCCTTTCCCCCTGCCCCTGTCCGCCCTTTCCCTCTGAAACTGTCCACGCTTTCCCCCTGTCCGCCCTTTCCCTCTGCCCCTGTCTGCCCTTTCCCCAGCCCCTGTCCGCCCTTTCCCTCTCAACCTATCCACCCTTCCCCCCTTTTCCTCTGCCCCTGTCCGCCCTTTCCCTCTGCCCCTGTCTGCCCTTTCCCCCTTTTCCTCTGCCCCTGTCCACCCTTTCCTCTGCCCCTGTCTACCCTTTCCCCCTTGTCCTCCGTCCCTGTCCTTCCTTTGCCTCCATCCCTCCTCTGCCCCGTCTGTACCTTGCCCTCCTGTCCTCTGCCCCGTCCGTACCTTGCCCTCCTGTCCTCTGCCCCGTCCCTCTTCTGCCCCATCCATCCTTTGCCCCTGTCTGCCCTTTCCCCCTTTTCCTCTGCCTCCGTCCACCCTTTCCCCACTTTCCTCTGCCCCTGTCTGCCCTTTCCCCCTAGTCCTCTGCCCCTATCTGTCCTTTGCCCCGTCCGTTCTTTGCCTCCCTGTCCCCTGTCCTTTGCCCCATCTGTCCTTTGACCCATCCATCTTTTGCTTCCCTGTCTTCCGTCCTCTGCCCCATCCATCTTTTGCTCCCCTGTCTTACGTCCTCTGCCCCATCCATCCTTTGCCCCATTCGTCTGTTACCCCGTCTGTCCTTTGCCCCCTGTCCTCTTCCCCATCCGTCCTTTGCCCATCTATTCTCTCCCCATCTTCTGCCCCCCTGTCTGTCCTCTGCTGACTGCCCTCTCCTCAGTTTGTTCTTCGCTCCATCCCTCCTCTGCCTCTGTCTGTCCTTTGCCCCCGTCCGTTCTTTTCCTTGGTTCATCCTTCTCCCCCGTCCCTCCTCTGCCCCCTTGTCCTCTACCAGGTCTTTCCTTTGTCCCTCTGTCCTCTGCCCCCGTCTGTCCTTTGACTGTCCTCTGCCCGTCTGTCCTCTGCCCCCGTCTGTCCTTTGTCCATCTGTCCTCTGCCCGTCTGTCCTCTGTCCCCTGCCCCGTCTGTTATCTGTCCCCCTGTCTTCTGCCCATGTCTGTCCTCTGCCCCGTCTGTCCTCTGACTCGTCTGTCCTTTGTCCGTCTGTCCTCTGCCCATGTGTCCTCTGTCTCCGTCTGTCCTCTGCCCCGTCTGTCTTCTGCCCCCTGTCTTCTGCCCATGTCTGTCCTTTGTCTGTTTGTCCTCTGCCCCCGTCTCTCCTTTGTCTGTCTTTCCTCTGCCTGTCTGTCCTCTGTCCCTGTCTGTCCTCTGTCCCCCAGTCCTCTGTCTTCTGCCCATGTCTGTCCTTTGTCTGTCTGTTCTCTGCCCCGTCTGTCTTTTGTCAGTCTGTCCTCTGCCCCGTCTGTCTTTTGTCCGTCTGTCCTCTGCCCCGTCTGTCCTCTGTCTCCCTGTCCTCTACCCCCTGTCTTCTGCCCACGTCTTTCCTCTGCCCCCTGTCCTCTGCCCGTCTGTCCTTTGTCCCCCTGTCCTCTACCCCCGTCTGTCTTCTGTCCCCCTGTCCTCTGCCCCGTCTTTCCTCTGTCCCCCTGTCTTCTGCCCTGTCTGTCCTATGTCCCCCTGTCCTCTGCCCCGTCTCTCCTGTACCCCCTGTCTTCTGCCCACGTCTTTCCTTTGCCCCCTGTCCTCTGCCCACGTCTTTCCTCTGCCCCTGTCCTCTGCCCCCTGTCCTCTTGTCCTTTATCCCCCTGTCCTCTGCCCCCCTGTCCTCTTGTCCTTTATCACCCTATCCTCTGCCCTGTGGCTGCAGCACCATACTCAGGTGATGTGATCTCCTGTGGCCCCTCAGGTGAGTCCTCCTCGCCCGGTTGGCACAGCGCTTTACAAGCTGGCACCGGAGAGGTCGGCGGAGTGTAGGACCCGGGAGGCGGCGGAGGCAGCACAGACTCCTCCTTATCTCCAGTGTCAAACTTGACATCAGGCTGTGGAGAGAGAGGATAGAGAGCATGGTGACTACAGAGACTGGAGAGGGGTAATATGCGCCAGCCAGCCCCGGACAACCATGGACTGTCCGCTCCGCTCCGTCCTCTGCTCCGTCCTCTGCCTCCTCCTGGCCTCTGTCTCCATCAGCGGCTCCGCACAGCTCAGCCCGCATCCTCCCAATGAAGGTAAGAGAGGACCTCCGACACTCTGCGCTGGACTCTGCCCTGGACTCTGCGCTGGACTCTGCCCTTACTCTGCCCTGGGCTCTGCCCTTACTCTACTCTAACTCTGCCCTGGACTCTGCTCTGATTCTGCCCTTACCCTACTCAACTGTGCCCTGGACTCTGCGCTGGACTCTGCCCTTACCCTACTCTAACTCTGCCTGGACTCTGCTCTGATTCTGCCCTTACCCTACTCAACTGTGCCCTGGACTCTGTTCTGACTCTGCCCTTACCCTACTCTAGCTCTGCCCTGGACTCTGCTCTGATTCTGCCCTTACCCTACTCAACTGTGCCCTGGACTCTGTTCTGACTCTGCCCTTACCCTACTCTAACTGTGCCCTGGACTCTGCACTGATTCTGCCCTTACCCTACTCAACTGTGCCCTGGACTCTGCGCTGGACTGTGCCCTTACCCTACTCTAACTGTGCCCTGGACTCTGCACTGACTGCTCTGATTCTACCCTGACTCTGCCCTGGACTCTGTTCTGACTCTGCCCTTACCCTACTCTAACTCTGCCCTGGACTCTGCTCTGGATTCTACCCTGACTCTGCCCTGGACTCTGCTCTGACTCTGCCCTTACCCTACTTTAACTGTGCCCTGGACTCTACCCTGACTCTGCCCTGAGTCTTCACTGACTGTGCCCTGATCCAGAGCTGTAGGGTCAGATACACTGTACAGCCCCATCACTGCTCTGTATGATACAAATGTTACTATATTTAAAGGGACAGCTCCACACCAGCTCTGCGGACTCTGTGCTCTGCGGACTCTGTGCTCTGCGGACTCTGTGCTCTGCACTTTCCTGATATTCTCTTGCTGGTTGGTTTTTCACCCTTTATGACTCTTTAGCGCTTTTGTTGAATATTTGCCTCTATTGTGCAGCGCTGGTGTTATATGATGGATTAATGTTCTTCACTAATGTGTAAGTTTAGGATGATGTGATTCAGAACTTCTCCAACTTTATCATGTATTGCTCTGCCTGGGATGAATGATGATAGATAGATAGATAGATAGATAGATAGATAGATAGATAGATAGATGATACATAGATGGCCGCCGTCACACACTAAGATTTTGTGAGCGATCTCACCTATGATCTCAGGGATTCGCGCTCATGAACAACATCGTTAGTGAGGTGTCACATGTATAGATAATGTTCAGGACGCAGCAGCGATGTTACCTGCAGGGATTGTTCACACAACCAGCGACCGATGCTTGTCAATGATGTGAATAGGAGAAATCATAAAGGAGATTGTTATCGCGGTGTCACACAGAACGATGCAGCAGATTGGATGATCGACATCGTCTGATGTGGGGTCCGGATCTCATATCTGTGATGACCGATCAGATCACTTATCGCTTGTAACATCCATGTGTGACACGCAATGACATTTGAACGACGGAAAATCCATGACGTTTCAGCGATATCTTTACATATATCGTAGCGTGTGACGGCCTCCTATAGATAGAACGAGAACTAATAGAATATATAATAGAATACATTGATGGATAATAGATTAAATAGAGATTAGTTAGAAAGAGAATAGATAGAAAATGGATAGAGATTAGATATAGATAGATAGATAGATAGATAGATAGATAGATAGATAGATAGATATTAGATAGAAACATAGATAATGGGTAGACAATAGATAGACAATAGAATAGATAATAGAATCGATTGATATATAATAGATTAAATAGATATTAGATAGATAATAGAGTAGATAGATAATTGTAGATAGATACAGAGATACATAGACACATAGATATTAGATAGAAAGAGAAATAATAGAATAGATTGATAGAGAAATAATAGAATAGATTGATGGATAATAGATAGATAGTAGATTAAATAGGTAGATAGATAACAGGATAGATAATGAATAGATATTAGATAATAGATAGATTAGATAGAGAGACAATAGAATAAATACAATAGGATAGATAGATAGATAGATAGATAGATAGATATTCAATAGGATAGGTATTGACTAGAAAGACAAAAAGTTATGTGATAGGCTCCAGAACTTTCCTTTCCATTAGCGGCTGTATGAAGGTTTTGTGTGGACTCTTTCGTTTGTTCACGTTTTCAGCTGTAAGGTTATTTTGCTTTCCTATTAATGACCTGTGTGCAGTGATGAGAACAGGATCATCATTATGATGTTTAGTTTGTATAGTAACTTCTTGTAGATCACGTAACTCAGAGTATGCAACAAAGTTTCAATGTTTGTCTCTTTCCTCGGTGATCGGTCTATGGTCATCATATACTGTAATATTGACATGAGCGGTGACAAATGACAAACTCAGCTCTGCTCCATTGAGTTTCTATATTTCTCTGTGTATAAGGTCTTTTCACACTTGTGATCTTCCTTTGAAGATATTATATACTATAGATATTATGTAATATATAAGATTTTATATACTTGCTGTATATATGTGTGTATTAGGCCTGGCATACAGCATTTACCCTGGTGTATTACTACATTACGTGATGTATATACAGAATTGAATGTACTTATCTCGCCGTGTTTTATATATATAGAGAGAGACTGTGTATACATATATATATAGTGTATGATATTCAGATGGATAATCATTTATAGAGGTGTATTTGGTAATTAGATATTTCTACAGTTTAGCAAAACTTAAGTAAACTTGCCATGAAGTCTGGTAGAAAACCGTGAACACAGAGAGAACAGGGATTTAGATTGTGATCCCAAAGTGGATAGTGAGCAACGACAATATATTGCGCTGCAGAATATGTTGGTGCCATATAAGTAAGCATAATTAATTAATAGTGTTGTGCACAGTGTCACTTTCAGTTCTGCTGCCCTGAAAACTCATCTGTATTCATCCCATATGTTCCAAAACTTAGTGTCAGTGTAGCCAAGGGGTCATTTGTCAGGATTTATATACAGCACAAACAGATGACCAATATACGGTAACTCTTCTACATCCAGAAATAAGACAGACAAGGAGAAATAAGAGGGGACAAGCAGAAATAAGAGGGGGCGAGCAGAAATAAGAGGGGGTGAGCAGAAATAAGAGGGGGCAAGCAGAAATGAGGGGCAAGCAGGAATAAGAGGGGGCGAGCAGAAATAAGAGGGGGCAAGCAGAAATAAGAGGGAACAAGCAGAAATAAGAGGGGGCGAGCCGAACTGAGGGGCAAGCAGGAATAAGAGGGGGCGAGCAGAAATAAGAGGGGGCGAGCAGAAATAAGAGGGGGCAAGCAGAAATAAGAGGGGGTGAGCAGAAATGAGGGGCTAGCAGGAATAAGAGGGAGCAAGCAGAAATATGAGGGGGTGAGCAGAAATAAGAGGGGGCGAGCAGAAATAAGAGGGGGCGAGCAGAAATAAGAGGGGGCGAGCAGAAATAAGAGGGAACAAGCAGAAATAAGAGGGGGCGAGGCGAACTGAGGGGCAAGCAGGAATAAGAGGGGGCGAGCAGAAATAAGAGTGGGCGAGCAGAAATAAGAGGGGGCAAGCAGAAATAAGAGGGGGTGAGCAGAAATGAGGGGCTAGCAGGAAAAAGAGGGAGCAAGCAGAAATAAGAGAGGGCAAGCAGAAATAAGAGGGGGTGAGCAGAAATAAGAGGGAGTGAGCAGAAATCAGAGCGAGCAGAAATATGAGAAGCGAGCAAAAATAAGAGGAGCGAGTAGAAATAAGAGCGAGCAGAAATAAGAGAAGTGAGCAGAAATAAGAGAAGTTAGCAGAAATAAGAGGGAGCGAGTAGAAATAAGAGCGAGCAGAAATAAGAGAAGTGAGCAGAAATAAGAGAAGTGAGCAGAAATAAGAGGAGCGAGCAGAAATAAGAGGAGCGGGCAGAAATAAGAGGAGCGAGCAGAAATAAGAGAAGCGAGCAGAAATGAGGGGCAAGCAGAAATAAGAGGAGCAAGCAGAAATAAGAGGAGCGAGCAGAAATAAGAGGAGCGAGTAGAAATAAGAGGAGCGAGTAGAAATAAGAGGAGCGAGCAGAAATAAGAGAAGCGAGCATAAATAAGTGGAGCCAGCAGAAATAAGAGAAGTGAGCAGAAATGAGGGGCAAGCAGAAATAAGAGGAGCGAGCAGAAATAAGAGGAGCAAGCAGAAATAAGAGGAGCGAGCAGAAATAAGAGGAGCGAGCAGAAATAAGAGGGGCAAGCAGAAATAAGAGAAGTGAGCAGAAATAAGAGGGGGCGAGGCGAACTGAGGGGCAAGCAGGAATAAGAGGGGGCGAGCAGAAATAAGAGGAGCGAGCAGAAATAAGAGGGGCAAGCAGAAATAAGAGAAGTGAGCAGAAATGAGGGGCAAGCAGAAATAAGAGGAGCGAGCAGAAATAAGAGGAGCAAGCAGAAATAAGAGGAGCGAGCAGAAATAAGAGGAGCGAGCAGAAATAAGAGGGGCAAGCAGAAATAAGAGGAGCGAGCAGAAATAAGAGGGGCAAGCAGAAATAAGAGAAGTGAGCAGAAATAAGAGAAGTGAGCAGAAATAAGTGAAGTGAGCAGAAATAAGAAAAGCGAGCAGAAATAAGAGAAGTGAGCAGAAATAAGAGAAGCGAGCAGAAATAAGAGAAGTGAGCAGAAATAAGAGAAGCGAGCAGAAATGAGAGCGAGCAGAAATAAGACGAGCAAGCAGAAATAAGAGAAACGAGCAGAAATAAGAGGGGGCGAGCAGAAATAAAAGGGTCGAGTAGGAATATGAGGGGGCGAGCGGAAATAAAAGGGGCGAGTAGGAATATGAGGGGGCGAGCAGAAATAAGAGGGGGTGAGCAGAAATAAAAGGGGGCGAGTTGGAATAAGAGGGGGCGAGTAGAAATAAAAGGGGCGAGTAGGAATATGAGGGGGCGAGCAGAAATAAGAGGGGGTGAGCAGAAATAAAAGGGGGCGAGTTGGAATAAGAGGGGGTTAGTAGAAATAAAGGGGTTGAGCAGAAGTAAAAGGGGGTGAGCAGAAGTAAGAGGGGGCGAGCAGAAATAAAAGGGTCGAGTAGGAATATGAGGGGGCGAGCAGAAATAAGAGGGGGCGAGCAGAAATAAAAGGGGCGAGTAGGAATATGAGGGGGCGAGCAGAAATAAGAGGGGGTGAGCAGAAATAAAAGGGGGCGAGTTGGAATAAGAGGGGGCGAGTAGAAATAAAGGGGTTGAGCAGAAGTAAAAGGGGGTGAGCAGAAGTAAGAGGGGGCGAGCAGAAATAAAAGGGTCGAGTAGGAATATGAGGGGGCGAGCAGAAATAAGAGGGGGCGAGCAGAAATAAAAGGGGCGAGTAGGAATATGAGGGGGCAAGCAGAAATAAGAGGGGCGAGTAGGAATATGAGGGGGCGAGCAGAAATAAGAGGGGGCGAGCAGAAATAAAAGGGGCGAGTAGGAATATGAGGGGGCGAGCAGAAATAAGAGGGGCGAGTAGGAATATGAGGGGGCGAGCAGAAATAAGAGGGGGTGAGCAGAAATAAAAGGGGGCGAGTTGGAATAAGAGGGGGCGAATAGAAATAAGGGGGTTGAGCAGAAATAAAAGGGGGTGAGCAGAAGTAAGAGGGGGCGAGCAGAAATAAGGGGGTTGAGCAGAAATAAAAGGGGGTGAGCAGAAGTAAGAGGGGGCGAGCAGAAATAAATGGGAGCGAGCAGAAATAAATGGGGACAAGTAGAAATAAATGGGGACAAGTAGGAATATGAGGGGCGAGCAGAAATAAAAGGGGCGAGCAGCAATATATAAGAGGGCAGCTCAGTGTGTGCATCTTTATCTGCAGCAGTGGAATTTATGAGGCAAACACAAGGAGTAAATCCTGTGTAATTAGGTGAAGCCATTATTCCTCTGTGGATTGTGCCCCCTGTGATACTGTACACAGCCCTGCTCTCCACTGATAAAGTCAAGTCAGAAACGTCAAATATTAGCACATTTTATACATAAAGTCCGCTGACGAATGATTCTCAGGGAAAATCTTCTCCAGGAAATTCTAAACAGACTTTTCACCTTTGGACTCGCTGAGCCTCGTAGTACTAGAAGTGCGATCATTTTTGCCTGGAATGTTAATGGAAGTTTGCAGGTTTCTAGCAGGGTCCTCCTGTGCTGCGAGATGCCAAAAATTAGAGAAATTGTGATTAATGTTTTTTCGTTGGTTGCCTGGTACAAAGAATGTATTGAGAGCATGTCCGCACAGTGGTGTATGGGATGTGTGGAGTGTGAATGGATGATAAATAGACATGGAAAAGACAGATAGACACATCAATCAATCGATACACAGATAGATAGATAGATAGATAGATAGATAGATAGATAGATAGATAGATAGATAGATAGATAGACATGGAAGAGGCAACAGATAGATAGACAGACATGGAAGAGGCCACAGAGGTTGTATGGATAGATATCAATGGATGGATAACCCATCCGTCGTTCCTACAGATCCTACCCATCATCCCCACAGTTCCTATCCCTATTTGCTATTGTACATTTGGTTTGGCAAACTAAGGTGTATTTAGTCCTGACAATAAAGCTTCTTTGAATCTAGATAGATAGATAGATAGATAGTCCACAAAACAGCAGCACTATTCAAATTAAATTAAGTAAAGGGTGCAAGCCTTAAAGGGGTTTTCCCACGAACAAAGTTAATTTAAAAGTTCATTTAATCAATCGATCTTGTAATAATAATAATTTCCACAATTAGATGTGATTAAAAAAAATGTTCCTGTGCTGAGATAATCTTATATGTGTCCTGCTATGTACAGTTTCATTTTTGTTCTGACACGGAGCATTGGTTTGAACCTGGGCGGGGGAGGACGAAATAGAGTATACAGACATTACAGCACGGGATCACAAATAATTGTTTCTTTGAGGTAAAACATATTCTAGAAACAGGCAGAGAAATGTTTTACCTCATAAAAAGAATCATCTGTGATCCCGTATTGTAATGTCTGTATATTCTTTTCCTCCCTCCCCTGCCCAGGAGATGTGGTATGGTCAGACCATGTTCCATGCACGATCAGAAATAAAAATGACACAGTACATAACAGGGACACATATAAGATTATCTCAGCACAGCAACATTTTTTTTAAACACATCTAATTGTGGAAATGATTAATATGCCAAGATCTATTGATTAAAATTAACTTTATTCATGGGAAAACCCCTTTAAGGTACTAATCCAAAATTATCCATAGACATACAGTAAAAATGGCAACACTCCAGCTGCGGAAAAGTTAAACAAAATGTGGTTTTTATTCATCCGTGTCTGTGATGCTATAATTTTTGGATAGATAGATAGATAGAAAATATGGCTAGATAGATATGACATAGATAGATGGATATAATAAATAGATGCTAACTAATTTGATCAACAGCTAGATGGATAGATAGATAAATAGATAGATAGATAGATAGATAGATAGATAGATAGATAGATAGATAGATAGATAGATAGTTGGATTGATAGATGGTGGGAGTTGAAAGTCACAATTTCTTTGGTAAATAAAATACATATACCCATTTTGTATTTGTGATGCTGTTGTTAATTGTACTCATTTGATGAGTTATTTAATAGACAATTATGGGATAAATCAACAGATTGTAAATAGAAAGATAGATACCATAATTAGATAACTAGATATTGATAGAATGACAGAAATACATTGGCTAGAAAAATACACAGATATTGAATAAATAGATGATAGAGAAATAATAGAGAATGTGATACATTGTTCTTAAACATTGAGTAATATCATTTTGGTCAATCCTTTGACACCATGAACAAACAGATGTAGCAGAGCTGAATGTGTTGTTGAGTGTTATTTACTTGTCCCTAGACACTGTCAGCCGTACATTTGTTGCCTTTCTTGTAGACACCTTGTTAGGGTGGTTTAACACTGGAGTTTGTGTGCGTTGCGTGGCATGCGCCCTAGTGGCAAGCCTTCGGATCCACCCTGCGTCCTTATACTTAACATGAGGACGCAGGGTGCATGTGCAGGCATCAGTTTGTCTGCGCTTGCGTCTCTCTCTCTCGTTCACTCTCTCCTGCGCCTATGAATGCGTCGAGAACACTAGTGTGAGCCTAGTCTGATAGTGTGAGAAGCTGTGTGACCATTGCTTCATCTGACTAAATTTACCTCCCTATGTATGATGCTGTCCATATTAATCTAAGCCCCGGTGTGTACACTATCACATTATTATTCATTATTATTATTTATTTATATAGCACCATTAGATTCCATGGCGCTTTACATATGGAGAGGGTGGACGAGGACAAGTACAATATATATGGACAATCAGATTATGCAGATACAGGAGGGGAGAGAGGACCCTGTCCATGTCCAAGTATAACACTTGGTATCATATCTTTGCCTTCATCATACATTAACATGAAGCAGAGCTCAGTTTACTACTGTTTACTATGGTTTACTACTTTCCTATGGAAAAATGCAGAAAACACATTGCAATTTATAACAGGATGGTGTCACATGACAAACTTAGCTCTGCTATATCCGTGCCACAATTAAGGTAACATCAGTGTGTATTAGGTGAAGAATAGATTGTTGGGCTCTCTACTATTCGAGGTGACTGTGACCTTATATTATGTGTCGATTTATTATATTCACATATAATGCCACATTATTAATCCCAGCCATACTCCAGTAATGTAAATTCCCATCTCCGACTGTTCTCTGCTGTCCTGTCGCTCTCAGCTGAGCGGAGGGGGCAGACTATTCCATTTACACTGAATTGGAACCACACTGCTAACATGTCTGCGGGCTACGTGCCCCAATAAACTGCAATCACTGTCAGAACAGATGGACCTCACTGCTATTCTTAAGGCTTAAAACGCGTCACCCGTCCTACTGACCACCATTGTTCCCTGAGTGGTCACTTAATTAGCCAGAATTGACTTCTTATATCCATTGGTCTGGGGAAGATGCATTATCTAACACTGCATATATTATGATGTGACATGTACAGCCCTATACATCATACACACACATAGAAGTGCAGCAGAGAGGAGTTAGTATTATGCAATGTGTTATCAGTCATTTTTGATATGTATAATTATTTTTTGTTTCAGTTGTGTAAAAAAACTCCTCCTTGTGTATATAGAGATGTAGCAGAGCTGAATCTGACATTTTGTTCTTTTTGGCTAGGTGCCATTATATACTAGTGCTTAGAATTTTACCAAAAAGTTAATTTTTTTCACTAATTCAATACATAAAGTGAACCGCATATATTACATAGAGTCATTACTCACAGAGTGATCTATTTCAAGTGTTTATTTCTGTTAATGTTGATGATTATGGCTTACAGCCGATGAAAACCCAAAGGTCGTTATCTCAGAAAATTAAAGTAGGGAAGATGAAGGGTTAAAACTGCGCTGCTGTATTCCACCAGAAATCAAAGGGTGAATATAATATTGACTTATTAGTTAACATGTTTCAGGACTCCCAGAAACATGGCAATATGATATTGATATTTGATGATATTCTAATTCATTGAGATGCACTAGTAACGGCAAGCTGAGTTAGTTACCTAACGAAAAAAAGTCACCGATGCAGAATTGTGATATCAGGACGAGTTGTGACCTCTGGAAAATATTGTTACAAGATAGAAAGAGAGAAAAAAGTATAATAGAAAGAATTAAGGGACCTCTGGGTCATGTGCTCCTGCCCAAGAAAGGTCTGTAAGACTTGTGTATTTTGGACTCATGGTTGTGTCTTGGTTGTCAATACATGACGAGAATACTGGGAAAATCACCTTATTGTTAGTTCTGTTAAGGCCCCGTTACACTTTGAGACACCGCCCCTACATCGCCTAATATAGGCGGTGCTGGCGAGGCGCCAAATACGTGCGCGCACCCGCCAGTCGCCGCCGACATCTCCAGCTGCGTCAGCAGGTGTAACGGCACCCTTAGTCTCATTTGTGTAAACTTTTGTACTTTTCATGTCACAGTCTCTGGATCACTTTTCCGCGCTATTTTGCTCCCCGAGTGCAGGACACGTTCATTTTTGATCCGAGTCATGGATCCAACTCATTCATTGAAAGCATCCGGTCTGTGAATTAAGCAGTCAGCGCATGGATGGCAGCCGAGTGTCCTCTGACTGCTGCCAGTTTTTTACTGTCTCTGTCTATTTGGGATTTTACTGATACAATTCGGACCCATTAGGGCGTATGCAGAGGTGTCAGGATTTGGATCAGAAATTTCTGCATTTCTTGGCAGGAAATATGCAGTGGTCAAAAAGCTCCACGTAATCGGAGCAGATGTTTCCCATGCGTGCTATGTGTGCACGCTGAGTATTTGGGGCAGATATTTTCTGCAGCAAATCTTCATCCACTCACCAAATCCACTACGTGCTCTTGGTGCAGATTGGATACAGATTGGTGCCATGTGTTTTTCTTAATGAAGTCAGTGGCTGGAAGATCTGAAAAATGCAGGAAATCTGCAGCAAGAATTGACATGTGCACAAAACTTCAGAATTTTCATAGACTTTGCTGGTTTCAGGATAGATGTGCAAATCTGCACCAAGAAGCGCATCAAATCTGCAGCGTGCGCACATAGTCTTGACTATTCGGTGCGTTTTTACTGCATTTTTGTGGTCAGGTTTTGCCTTGGTTCTATGTAAATTTATGCAAATCTAAACCTGCCTGTTTGGTTCTCAGCAAAACGTATGTGATTTCAGGAAAAGCTGTCCACTCACATATTTCTGTGCAGAAAGTGTCATCACCACAGGTTTTGCTGCTTTTTTGAAAGAACGAGCTGTCAACTATTATTGTAGCTTTATTAGGCCCCTTTCACACTAGCCCGGATCCGGACAAAAAAACGCATCTGCTGCATGTGCCACCTAACGGCCGCACTTGCGGTGCACTTGCAGCAAGCCCCATGCATTGTCTATGGGGCTTGCGGCAAGTGCGGTATTGCCGCCATCCACCACTTGCGGCAGTTGCGAACGTGAAAAAAAAACACGGTCAGCTGCGGTTATTTTGCGCAGCTGCACCTGCCGCAAGTGCCGCAACCACCGTTTTTCCGTACTTGCCACAAGCCCCATAGACAATGCATGCTTGCTGCAAGTGTACCGCAAGTGCGGTCATTAGGGTGGCACATGCAGCGGATGCATTTTTTTGTCCAGATAGGCTGGATCCGGACAAATGTGCTGATGTGAAAGGCCCCAAACTATATTAAAGACGCAAAAAATAACTGACAGCTCATTCTTTCAGTAATGCAGCAAAACCTGTGGTGGTGACATTTTTGGCAGAGAACAAAAACCAATGTGTGTGGACAGTTTATACAGAATCACATAGGTTTTGCTGGAAACCAAAAATTTAGGATTAACATACATTTACATAAAACCAAGGTAAAACTTAACCTGAGTGAACATAGCCCAAATCTGCAAGGAGAAAATACTCTATAAAGTGTTGCAGGACACTTCAGGATTCTCCTTCACTTTGCTGAGATCAGGAATCCCTTCAGGTTTTGTGACAAATCTGCAGTCAAAGAAGTGATAAAAATGCAATGTGTGCACACAGCGTTATAGTCTAGGGCAGGGGTGGGGAACCTCAGGCCCTAGGGCCACATGTGGTCCTCGATGACCTTTTCTGTGGACCCCGGGCAGATTCCTGGGGACCACAGTGCTCAGGATGGCAGACGCATTTTGCTTAGTGCCTAGCCTTTTAAATCCAGCTCCCTTGTGGATCTCTCTGCCCCAGTCTCTGTCTCCCCAGTGATGTATATGCCCCCAGCCTCTCCTGTGATGGTTATGGCTCTAGCAACATGATCAATATCACCTAACAGCCATCCCAAAGAGAAGAGCCACAGTCACCACAGTAGGGGGAGTTGATAGTTTAAAGTGATCCTAAACCCAGAAACTGACCCCCCCTTATCTTTAGACCTGCATGCGCAATTTAGCCCCGCCCCTGTCATGCCAGGGTCTTGGAAGCAGAGAGGGGCGTGCATAATTACCAGGCAGCAGCAGACAGGCCCGTCCCATCTCGGCTTCCACAGAAAGAGAGAACTCACACAGGTCAAAGTATTATAACCTTTTCTCTTACTTTACAAAAGCGATTTTTTCTGCAAAAGGGATGGCTAGAAATGATAAGAGGGGGTGCAGGGACAGGTCTAAAGATAAGGGGGGGTCAGTTTCTGGGTTTAGGATCACTTTAACTAAATATAGCAGATAGTTTTGTGCGGCCCCTGTAGGAGGGTAGAAATTTCCAAATGGACCCCAGGAGAAAAAGGTTCCCCAGCCCTGGTGTAGGGGCTGGTCACATGTCCCGTGTATTGTTTACAGACCAAACAATCCACACAAAATCACACAGACTTGTCCGATTTTGATCCAAGTCACAAGTCAAATTCTTCAATGCAAGTCTATGTGTCCGTGAAAAATGGGGCAGCTCTGGTGCCATCCGGGTGCTGTCCGTTTTTCAGCTTGAAAAACCTCCATCAGTTTTTTTTTTTTTTTTTGCATGTGAGAAAAACCGATGAAACGGTGACCAAAGTCTGATAAAAATCTGACATTAAAAACTGGTTCACTTTTTTGCCTATGATAAAAAATTCATACAATGAGACCTAGAGATAGGAGAAAAGTGATTGTTAGGCTATGTTCACACTGCGCTTTTTTTTTCTCGTGTGTTTTTTTCTCTGTTTCAGCTGGGAATCTGGATCAACTTTTGAAAAAATTGCATCAGACGTGGATCATCCGTTCTTGATCCGTATTTACTGCGTTTTTCCTGGTGAGATTTTTTAGCCTGTACAGAATGGTTTCAATGGGAAAATCAGATCTGAAAAGAGCAGATCATTATTTTTGTGGATCAGTTTTCAAGGGAAAAAAAATGCACCAGGACAAGGGATGGGCGAATCTACTCGCTAGGACTCGTTACTCGGCGAGTAGTAAGGGACTCGCAGGACTCGGTACTCTGCGAGTTTCCCAGCGTTTACTCGCACGAGTCCAATGCAAATCATTGGCAAACGCTGACAAAACTAGGATTGCCATTGTTTGCATTAGACTCGGCTACTGTGCCAGTGATAGCAGGGAAACTCGCAAATAACTGCTGTTACTTTGCGAGCCGAGTCCAGCTGTCTTCTCTGTGCAGCTCCAGGGTCCTAGAGCCCGCCTGCTCACAGAGATGATGTAGCAGTGCTGAGATTGTTCTCAGTCTGCTCATTCCCTGTGCATAGACATCTATATCTATGCACAGGGGATGTAGCAGAGAGGACATCGCGTTTTGGACTACGTCGGACGGAAGAGGATTTTTTTAATTAAAGATGGAGTCCCTAATGGCTTTTTTTTTTATTTCAAATAAAATTTTTTCTCTGTGTTGTGTTTTTTTAACCCTTTATTGGAGATTCTTAGTGGCTGGGTCAAACGTGGCCTGACATTAAGAATCTCGGACTTAATACCAGCTTGTATAACAAAGCTGGTATTAACCCCTTTATTACCCAGCGTGCCACTGCCACCAGGGCCGCTGGAAGAGCGGGGTTCAGCGCTAGAGGATGGCGCTTCAATGAACGCGCCATCTTCTGGGGCGGCTGCGGGCTGCAATTTGCAGCGGGAGGTGCCCAGAAAGCTTGGGCCTCCCTGCGCTGCGGATTCCAGCCCCCAGCTGTTTAGCTGTACCTGGCTAGACATAGAAATTGCGCGGAGCCCCACGCATTTTTTTTTTATTATTTCATGAATTTCAGAGTCAGAATCTCAGAGTCAGAGTCTCAGAGTCAGAGTCTGACTCTCAGAGTCAGAGTCTCAGAGTCAGAGTCTCAGAGTCAGAGTCTCAGAGTCAGAGTCTCAGAGTCAGAGTGGGAGTCTCAGAGTCAGAGTCAGAGTCTCAGAGTCAGAGTCTCAGAGTCAGAGTCTCAGAGTCAGAGTCAGAGTCTCAGAATTTCATTAAATAATTTTAAAAAAATGCGTGGGGCTCCACGCAATTTCTATGTCTAGCCAGGTACAGCTAAGCAGCTGGGGGCTGGAATCCGCAGCGCAGGGATGCCCAAGCTTTCTGGGCACCCCCCGCTGCAAATTGCAGCCCGCAGCCGCCCCAGAAGATGGCGCGTTCATTGAAGCGCCATCCTCTGGCGCTGAACCCCGCTCTTCCAGCGGCCCTGGTGGCGGTGGCACGCTGGGTAATAAAGAGGTTAGGGCCAGCTTTGTATTATCAGCTGGCCCTAAGCCCGAAATTTATGGCGGTCACGCCAATATTAGACATGACCGCCATGAATTTCTATTAAATTGTTTTAAAAAAAAACACAACACAGAGAAAATTTTTTATTAGAAATAAAAAAAAAAGCCATTAGGGACTCCATCTTTAATTTAAAAAATCCTCTTCCGTCCGACGTAGTCCAAAACGCGATGTCCTCTCTGCTCATCCCTGTGCATAGATATAGATGTCTATGCACAGGGAATGAGCAGACTGAGAACAATCTTAGCTCTGCTACATCAGGCAGCAGGCGGGCTCTAGGACCCTGGAGCTGCGGCAGCCTGTACAGAGCAGACAGGACTCTTATCTGTGCGAGTTTCCCAGCGATTACTTGCAAAGTAAACGAGTCCAATGCAAATAAATGGCAAAACTAGGATTGCTTCAGGCTGAAGCTTCCGAGACACATCTGCGATTTGTAAATCTCACACTACTCGCTATTACTCGCTTCCCCATTCATTAACATTGGACTCCCGGGCTCGGATTCGCTAGAGTCAAGCGATTCCGAGTAATTTAGGATTCGGCCATCACTAACCAGGACGTTAAAGATTGAACAACAAAGTTGGAAAACCCATTGACTTTGCTGGGATTCCATTTAGGTGACACGTTCACTGCAAAAACGGACAAAAAGGCAAAGTGTGAACATAGTCTTACACTGATACAAACACAGAAAAAGATGGCTAGAAATCACATCCAGCACACGTATAGAAATAACAGTCTAATGTAAAAAAAAAGTCTAAATGAAACCTTCATACATCAATAGATGACTTTGTCATATAATGGTAATTGCTGGTATTTTCTGTGTGCTATAATATTCATAGTACGATTTACATTACATATAAGGATGCATTGTGCGAAATAACAAACTCAATTGCACTACATGTATTTGAACATTTTAGTAATGAACATGTTTTAAGAGAAAATCTGAGATTCCCAGTAATTATGCCTAATTTCCATCTAATTATGAATCAGTGGTGTTGGAATCGGTGTATAGTGCGTCTGTAATAAAGCCTCATTCAGACGTCTGTTTTCTTCTAGCTGATGCCATTTTGTCCATTTTTACCCTCGGGCTGGCATCTGTTTTATTCACTGCTCCCCATTATAATGTAAACTGCAGGCAGCACTGATAGATGATGCTCGGGTGCTGGGTTTTTACATACTCTTTGGATTGGACAAGTGAACTCCATCAATAACCGACTTGTCTGTTTTTTCAGAAAATTTTCTTCCAAAAATATACTGTAAATTATAACAAAATGAGCTGCGCTCTAAACTACTGAGGGATGAAAACACTGAATACAGAAATATGAACACACATTATTACTGCTTAGGAACAACATCATATAACAATAAAAAACTTGGGATACTTACCAGATAAAAAGGCCAATTTTATCTGAGCCCAGTAATCAAACTTCACCGTGGATCTCTATACTGAATCCTATTCTATTGAATGCCTCTCTTAGGTTAGGGTCAGATTCGCGCTAATAGGGGGGTTCCATTAAAAACATGGTAGTGTCGCGTTAACGCTGCCAATGTTTCCTTATGGTGACGAGGCCCCTAGCCTCGGAGTGCCGGAGTTTGAATTCTCGCGCTTTTTCCCATTGCTATGTGTTTGAGGCCTGAGGTAGAGGCTCCTCCCACCATTACTATGTGTTTGAGGCCTGAGGTAGAGGCCCCTTCCACCATTGCTATGTGTGAGAGGCCTGAGGTAGAGGCTCCTCCCACCATTACTATGTGTTTGAGGCCTGAGGTACAGTCTCCTCCCACCATTACTATGTGTGAGAGGCCTGAGGTATAGGCTCTTCCCACCATTGCTATGTGTGAGAGGCCTGAGCTAGAGGCTCTTCCCACCATTGCTATGTGTGAGAGGCCTGAGCTAGAGGCTCTTCCCACCATTGCTATGTGTGAGAGGCCTGAGGTACAGTCTACTCCCACCATTACTATGTGTGAGAGGCCTGAGGTATAGGCTCTTCCCACCATTGCTATGTGTGAGAGGCCTGAGGTAGAGGCTCCTCCCACCATTGCTATGTGTGAGAGGCCTGAGGTAGAGGCTCCTTCCACCATTGCTATGTGTTAGAGGCCTGAGGTAGAGGCCCCTTCCACCATTGCTATGTGTGAGAGGCCTGAGGTACAGTCTCCTCCCACCATTACTATGTGTGAGAGGCCTGAGGTATAGGCTCTTCCCACCATTTCTATGTGTGAGAGGCCTGAGGTAGAGGCTCCTCCCACCATTGCTATGTGTGAGAGGCCTGAGGTAGTAGGGCTCCTTCCACCATTGCTATGTGTTAGAGGCCTGAGGTAGAGGCTCCTCCCACCGTTGCTATGTGTGAGAGGCCTGAGGTAGAGGCTCCTCCCACCATTACTATGTTTGAGAGGCCTGAGGTAGAGGCTCTTCCCGCCATTGCTATGTTTGAGAGGCCTGAGGTAGAGGCTCCTCCCACCATTGCTATGTGTGGGGACTGAGGTAGAGGCTCATCCCACCATTGCTATGTGTGAGGCCTGAGGTAGAGGCTCCTCCCACCGTTACTATGTGTGAGGCCTGAGGTAGAAGCCCCTCCCACTGTTGTTATGTGTGAGGCCTGAGGTAGAGGCTCCTCCCACCATTACTATGTGTTTGAGGCCTGAGGTAGAGGCTTCTTCAACCATTGCTTTGTGTGAGAGGCCTGAGGTAGAGGCTCCTCCCACCATTGCTATGTGTGAGAAGCTTAAGGTAGAGGCTCCTCCCACTGTTGCTATGTGTGAGAGGCCTGAGGTAGAGGCTCCTTCCACCATTACTATGTGTGAGAGGCCTGAGGTAGAGGCTCTTCCCACCATTGCTATGTGTGAGAAGCTTAAGGTAGAGGCTTCTCCCACTGTTGCTATGTGTGAGAGACCTGAGGTAGAGGCTCCTCCCACCATTGCTATGTGTGAGAAGCTTAAGGTAGAGGCTCCTCCCATTGTTGATATGTGTGAGAAGCCTGAGGTAGAGGCTCCTCCCACCATTGCTATGTGTGAGAAGCTTAAGGTAGAGGCTCCTCCCACTGTTGCTATGTGTGAGAGGCCTGAGGTAGAGGCTTCTTCAACCATTGCTATGTGTGAGAGGCCTGAGGTAGAGGCTCCGCCCACCATTGCTATGTGTGTGAGGCCTGAGGTAGAGGCTTCTTCAACCATTGCTATGTGTGAGAGGCCTGAGGTAGAGGCTCCTCCCACCATTACTATGTTTGAGAGGCCTGAGGTAGAGGCTCTTCCCGCCATTGCTATGTTTGAGAGGCCTGAGGTAGAGGCTCCTCCCACCATTGCTATGTGTGGGGACTGAGGTAGAGGCTCATCCCACCATTGCTATGTGTGAGGCCTGAGGTAGAGGCTCCTCCCACCGTTACTATGTGTGAGGCCTGAGGTAGAAGCCCCTCCCACTGTTGTTATGTGTGAGGCCTGAGGTAGAGGCTCCTCCCACCATTACTATGTGTTTGAGGCCTGAGGTAGAGGCTTCTTCAACCATTGCTTTGTGTGAGAGGCCTGAGGTAGAGGCTCCTCCCACCATTGCTATGTGTGTGAGACCTGAGGTAGAGGCTCCTCCCACTGTTGCTATGTGTGAGAAGCTTAAGGTAGAGGCTCCTCCCACTGTTGCTATGTGTGAGAGGCCTGAGGTAGAGGCTCCTTCCACCATTACTATGTGTGAGAGGCCTGAGGTAGAGGCTCTTCCCACCATTGCTATGTGTGAGAAGCTTAAGGTAGAGGCTTCTCCCACTGTTGCTATGTGTGAGAGACCTGAGGTAGAGACTCCTCCCACCATTGCTATGTGTGAGAAGCTTAAGGTAGAGGCTCCTCCCATTGTTGATATGTGTGAGAAGCCTGAGGTAGAGGCTCCTCCCACCATTGCTATGTGTGAGAAGCTTAAGGTAGAGGCTCCTCCCACTGTTGCTATGTGTGAGAGGCCTGAGGTAGAGGCTTCTTCAACCATTGCTATGTGTGAGAGGCCTGAGGTAGAGGCTCCGCCCACCATTGCTATGTGTGTGAGGCCTGAGGTAGAGGCTTCTTCAACCATTGCTATGTGTGAGAGGCCTGAGGTAGAGGCTCCTCCCACTGTTGCTATGTGTGTGAGGCCTGAGGTAGAGGCTCCTCCCACTGTTGCTATGTGTGAGAGGCCTGAGGTATAGGCTCTTCCCACCATTGCTATGTGTGAGAGGCCTGAGGTAGGGGCTCCTTCCACCATTACTATGTGTGAGAGGCCTGAGGTAGAGGCTCTTCCCACCATTGCTATGTGTGAGAGGCCTGAGGTAGAGGCTCCTTCCACCATTACTATGTGTGAGGCCTGAGGTAGAAGCCCCTCCCACTGTTGCTGTGTGTGAGAGGCCTGAGGTAGAGGCTCCTCCCACCATTACTATGTGTGAGAGGCCTGAGGTAGAGGCTCCTCCCACCATTGCTATGTGTGAGAGGCCTGAGGTAGAGGCTCCTCCCACCATTGCTATGTGTGAGAAGCTTAAGGTAGAGGCTCCTCCCAATGTTGCTATGTGTGAGAGGCCTGAGGTATAGGCTCTTCCCACCATTGCTATGTGTGAGAGGCCTGAGGTAGAGGCTCCTTCCACCATTACTATGTGTGAGAGGCCTGAGGTACAGTCTCCTCCCACCATTGCTATGTGTGAGAGGCCTGAGGTAGAGGCTCCTTCCACCATTACTATGTGTGAGAGTCCTGAGGTAGAGGCTCCTCTCACCATTACTATGTTTGAGAGTCCTGAGGTAGAGGCTCCTCCCACCATTGCTATGTGTGGGGACTGAGGTAGAGGCTCCTCCCACAATTGCTATATGTGGGGACTGAGGTAGAGGCTCCTCCCATCATTGCTATGTGTGGGGACTGAGGTAGAGGCTCCTCCCACCATTGCTATGTGTGGGGACTGAGGTAGAGGCTCCTCCCACCATTTCTATGTTTGAGTGGCCTGAGGTAGAGGCTCCTCCCACCATTGCTATGTGTGGGGACTGAGGTAGAGGCTCCTCCCACCGTTGCTTTGGCAGCTAGTTATGAGGAGAATTATCTAACTTTCATACACACATTGAGCTTGAGATGGCAGCAAAAACAATGTAGAATACAGTATACATCTATCTGTCCTCACTGTACGGACATCAGTTCGTAACTCTCAGCGCTGTGTGATTCTGTCACACTGGGACCAATCTCCTGCCCCACGACAGCGGTGTCACTCATCAGCAGTAGATCGGGCACCGGATACCACAGAAGTATCTCCATTTTTTTATTTTTCTCTGCTGTGTTTTAGAGTGTAATATACATACAAGTTAGGGAGTGGCGGCAGGCTTTCCATGTGGCTCACCCCCCTCGACCATACCTCCCAACCTTAGAAGAACAGAAAGAGGGACAAAAGATGCGCCACACAAATTTTAGCCACGCCCCTAACCATGCCCAAACCACACCCATTTACAAGTAATGGACATTCAGATGCCCTTATTAATCTTAATCTTCTGATTATTGCATTTTTGCTGCATTTGTTTGCCATTTCTATTTCATTTGATGCGTTTTAGTGCCGTTTAGTACTGACAGCACAGACTATGGGCTGCCGCATCATACAACACAGCAGGACGGCTGAGACTAGTGCCTGCCCTGCAGCATTGTGCAGTTTATAGCCAGGGATGTCCAGTCAGTAACCAAACCTCTGACTCCAAATCCTCAGTTTCCCTGAATCCAACTCCACCAAAATGGACACCGTCTCAGACTCCAACTCCACAGTCATGGTGTGCAGCCGGTAAGCCAAACCTCCGACTCCCCCAAAATGGACACAGACTCTGAGTCCACAGTACTGTGTATAGCGCCCCCTGATAGCAGGCTGCCGTTCACTACAGGACACAATACTAGCTCTGGGGATGCATTAGGGAGATGGGAAAAAGTTCCACAAGGTGAACTACCACTGCAGCCTCCACCAGTCGGGCCTTTATGGCAGACTGGCCCGACAGAAGCCTTTCAAATGAAGGATTTCATATGAGTGATCCGTTTTATGCAGTGCACTGCAAAAAATGGATCAAAAAACGCAGAGTCTGAATGTAGCCTATATATCCCCATATGGTCCCCAACCTGGTATACATGGTCCCTTTCCTGGTATATGTGGTGCCCTTGAGGGTCCAGTCGTCACAGAGATACTGCACCTTAGTCAGAGGTGTGGTACCCCCCACCCCTGGTAAGGAGGGAGCACTACCCTGTACCCACACACCCGCATCCAACACCAGCCTACTCTTGGCCAGGGGTGCTGAGGCGGAAGAGATCCCTTGATGAGCAGACCCCATACCTGGCTGGAGAAGGGGATTAGGCAGTAGGAACAGTTAGGAAGTAGTGGAGCACTAGGAGGAAGGCAATGACAGTTGAGAATGGGATGAGTTATGCCAGAGAGAAACAGGAAGTGCGCAGTGAGGAGTCAGTGAGTCGGAACCAGGGAATGGAGCTGTGAGGAGCTCATCCTGGGGAGCTGAAGCTGTATCTTATCACTTGTCCAGCAGACAGCAGTGCTACAGCCGCTATATATAGTGAACATCATGTTCTCCTATGAACACCAAATAAACGCTGGCTCTCACACGAGAACCGTGATGATAGGTACGGAGGTCTTCATCAGACCCCTGGCGGTCATGGGAACCCATCTCGTCCTCAGACCTCACAATTTCCGTCGTCCTGCTGGGACCGGCGTCTCCTGCCAGGACCGGCGTCTCCTGCCGGGACCGACGCGGCCAACGTCTCCTGCCAGGGACCGACAGACATCTCCTGCCGGGACCGACAGACGTCCCCTGCCGTTATCGACGCGGGCGGCGTCTCCTGCCGGGACCGACATGCGTCTCCTGCCGTATGAGCTGTACGGAGCGGAGCCGTGTCTGTATGAGGTGTATGGAGCATAGCCGTGTCTGTATGAGGTGTACAGAGTGGATCCGTGTCTGTATGATGTGTACGGAGCGGAGCCGTGTCTGTATGAGGTGTATGGAGCATAGCCGTGTCTGTATGAGGTGTACAGAGCATAGCCGTGTCTGTATGAGGTGTACAGAGTGGAGCCGTGTCTGTATGATGTGTACGGAGCTGAGCCGTGTCTGTATGAGGTTTATGGGGCAGAGCCGTGGGTGTACGGAGTGGAGCAGTGTCTGTATGAGTTATACGGAGCTGAACTGTGTCCGTATGAGGTGTACAGATCTGAGCCGTGTCTGTATGAGGTGTACGGAGCTGAGCCGTGTCTGTATGAGCTGTACGGAGCTGAGCCATGTCTGTATGAGGTGTACAGAGCTGACCCGTGTCTGTATGAGGTGTACGGAGCTGAGCCGTGTCTGTATAAGGTGTACGGAGCTGAGCCGTGTCTGTATGAGGTGTACGGAGCTGAGCCGTGTCTGTATAAGGTGTACGGAGCTGAGCCGTGTCTGTATGAGCTGTACGGAGCTGAGCCGTGTCTGTATGAGGTGTACGGAGCTGACCCGTGTCTGTATGAGATGTACGGAGCAGAGCCGTGTCTGTATGAGGTGTACTGAGAGGAGCCGTGTCTGTATGAGGTGTACGGAGAGGAGCCGTGTCTGTATGAGGTGTACGGAGCGGAGCCGTGTCTGTATAAGGTGTACGGAGCTGAGCCGTGTCTGTATGAGGTGTACGGATAGGAGCCGTGTCTGTATGAGATGTACGGAGCAGAGCCGTGTCTGTATGAGGTGTACTGAGAGGAGCCGTGTCTGTATGAGGTGTACGGAGAGGAGCCGTGTCTGTATGAGGTGTACGGAGCGGAGCCGTGTCTGTATAAGGTGTATGGAGCTGAGCCGTGTCTGTATGAGGTGTACGGATAGGAGCCGTGTCTGTATGAGGTGTACGGAGCTGAGCCGTGTCTGTATGAGGTGTACGGAGAGGAGCCATGTCTGTATGAGGTGTACGGAGTGGAGCCGTGTCTGTATGAGGTGTACGGAGCTGAGCCGTGTCTGTATGAGGGGTACGGTGCGGAGCCATGTCTGTATGAGGTGTACGGAGAGGAGCCGTGTCTGTATGAGGGGTACGGAGCTGAGCCGTGTCTGTATGAGGTGTACGGAGTGGAGCCGTGTCTGTATGAGGGGTACGGTGCGGAGCCGTGTGTGTATGAGGTATAATAAATATAACCCCTTTGTGTCTATCCTCAGCCTGTGCTCCCATGTCTTTGTGATACCTGTGTGCTGTGCTCCTGGGTCCTGTCAATTTCTCCTAGTCAGTGATCCGCGCTCCAGTGTGGAGGCAGAGCCCTCTGTGTGCTGCTGATGAAGAAGGCATCCATAGTATATAGAGTATATAGGGGCAGCTATGTTTCTTCTGCTCTGCTGGCATCGTACACACAGTGTATAGAGTGTACATGGGCCGCTATGTTTCCTCGGCTCTGCCTGCTTTAGGGCGTACATTCTCCATAAATGTTGATCGTCTTTAACAGGTAACGTTTGACCCAAGTCATTACCAGGATTATCCGAAAATGTATTTAAGCTGCTCTGACAGCCGGGATTGTTCTAATAATATTGTGTTTGTGAGGGCAAAGCCCATTAGGTGAACGTAGAAGGCGACGTGTGACCTATATCATTCCCGTAATCCCCAATGTGAGGGATTTAGTGTAATTAGAGTACAATATCATTAGATGTAGCAGAGCTGAACTTGTTACATATCAATTCACACAGAGAAAAGTATGACAGAAGAGTTAGGGCTGATACGCAAGTCATTGCCATGTAGCAGTGAATTGTCTGCTTTTACACAGGACTGCAGGAAAACCTACAACATTATTTTAAAATATAAGCCCAAGAACTTCTACTCTGCTATACTTGTATCTGAGTAGATTAATAACGGCATCAAAATTTTCTGATCTCTTAAATGGAATCTGTCATCTGGTTTTTGCTACCTCATCTGAGAGAATAATGTTGTAGGCAAGGAAACCCTGAATCTGACGATGGATCACTTAGATTACTGGCTGCAGCGGATCTGGCACAATCCGAGATTTTAGATTTAGCAATACAGCAGAACTGAGAAAGCCGCCCACACCAGCCTCTGTATACAAAGTCTATAGACAGTGAGCTGGTAATCATAGAGGGCAGCGTGTTTTGACTTGGGCTCACAAGCTGCTGTGTCCAGCAATGATAAGCTGCTGGTGCTAAACAAACAATGCAGGTAAACAACAACAACAACACATTTTGGGATAAGAGACACATCATTCCATTCTTTGTGTTAACCCCTTCATCATGCTGTCTTCAGATTACATAACAAAAACCTGCAACAGATTCCCTTTAACACAATGATAATATATGTATTCATTTATATTATCAACATCTTTCATTGTTCTCTACGTTCCCATAGCATCATATAACATAAAAATAAGGTATAGGTACAATAACAGGAGTAGGAAAAGACCCTTCACTGTAAAGCTTATAGTCTGATTATTTATAGGGTATAAGGGCGGCAGAGATGTTTTAGGTGCACTGTGCACTTTGCTAACTTAAAGGGTTTTTTCCACTTTTAACAAAGTAGTCTCTAAATGATTGCAGACATGTAAAGTAATAAAGCCAGACATTACTCCCCCTCCCCAGGTCCAGTGCTGAGCCTCCATAGTTTCTCTGATCCTGTTGAAGCGATGACGTCACAACTACAGACTTCATCACCGCTGCAGCCAATCACTGAGCTCAGCGCCATCATCATTACAATACATGACTGCAATAGTTTGAGGACCACTTTGTTGAGAATGGAAACCCCTATAATGTGGAACTGACCAGCCTGGATTCTCATTCAAATGTCCTATTTTTTTGTGCACACAATAAAACAGACTGATTTCCCTCAGTGCTGGATTCGATTCTCACCCATTTTTGTTCTGTGCATCCCTTCTTTATCATCACTGTGGCATTCACTTTCTTTTTATGCAAAAATAAAAAAAATTCCAAACTTTTGCAGAGGCATTAAACATTAAAAAGCCAGTACATGGATTGAACATGGATGGCGTGCAGATGACATGTGGGTGGCATGCGGAGGACACATGGATGACACACAGATGACATGCGGATGACGTGGATGACACAAGGATGACACTTGGATGACAAGTGGATGGCGTGCAAATGGCACATGGATAACACACAGACGACATGTGGATGGCATGCAAATGGCACAAGGATGACACATGAATGACACATGGATGGCATGCATATGGCACAAGGATGACACATAAATGACACGCAGATGACACGTGGATGGCATGCGTATGGCACAAGGATGACACATAAATGCCACGTGGATGGCAAGCGTATGGCACAAGGATGACACATAAATGCCACATGGATGGCATGCGTATGGCACAAGGATGACACAGATGACACATGGATAACACACAAATGACATGTGGATGGCATGCAGATGACACAACTCACACGTGGATGACATGCCACTGGCATGAGGATGACACATGAATGACATGTGGATGGCACGCGGATGACGATGTGTGCTATCTGTTCTTTTCATGGACCTATTGATTTCAGTGGATGCGTTTGATATTTGACCCGGATTATAAATAATACATCATCTCTATTATTTTCTATTTTACACTTGATCCCCCCAAAAAAAACATGGATATGTGAACAACACCATAAATTACATAAATTACAACTAGTACATGTTCTGTCCATGATAAACATGTGACACACGGACGTCTGAATGAAGTCTTACTTGAAGCATTGTGGTAATGAAAGGGTTCAGGTGCTCAAGGGTCGGTTCTGATATTTATTAATTAAAATAATGGGTTTTCTTAAATGTGAACAAGCCACCAATAATAATAATAAATTATAAACCCCCATGGGTTTTGCCACTGATGAGCTCGGCTCTGCTACATCTGAAGTTTTTTGCAAAACAAAAGCAATGTTTCTCTCTGTACGATTGTGTTAGAACAATGTACAATTGCCCGGCTCTCATTATCATGGCATTATTAAGTCCTCACTTGTCTTTGTGATGTCCTCTAGTCTTAATTACTTCCGAATGCTATAATCCAAGTAATGATTCTATAGGGAAGGAAGCAAATCCCATTAAAAGAAGCCCAGATGTAACGTTCTGCTTCCTACAGATGAGCAGCAGATAGCCATGTGCACTGGTGGCCACGCCATGGCTTATAGTGAGGCTTGTGCCGTAGGACCAGGACAAAACCATGAGGAGCTGGAGATGAGCAGATTCCAGAGATCATATATGGAAACCAATGCAGACTCAGATTGCACTAGGGATATCTGTTCCTCATGAGAAGGAAATCGGGTTCAAGGGGTACCTGTGTTGACCGGGGAAGAAATATCAATCCTATGAGAAGTAATGGCTTCCACTGTTCAGCAGGACTTCTGTTCCAGGAGCTATGGTCAGACATCTAGAGCTTAAAGGGATCCTGTCACCTCCAGAACGCCTCCTAAGCTACAAAAACATGTCCCTGCAGCATATTATCACTAATCTCACACTCCTTTTGTCTCCTAAAAGCATCCTGTGAAAGTGCATAAAAACGTTTTAATACTCACTCATTAGTGATTATAATTAGCAGTGACTATATTCTTTAGCCCTTAGGGCGTGTATGCCCTGTTCGTCAGTAGATCATGCCTTAATGGGCGTGATCTACTATTCATTTTGTAGGCAGGCCCTCCCTTGTTAGGACGCTGGGCGGTCATGAAATGACGCGATTCGCGTCATTTCTGGGAGCGGGTGATGTAAGTACACCGGCGCCGCTCTGTTAGGCATCCAGCACGCATTAGATCACACCCATTAAGGCGTGATCTACTGACGAACAGGGCAAAGAACATATACGCCCTAAGGGCTAAAGAATATAGCCCCTACTAATTATAATCACTAATGAGTAAGTATTAAAACGTTTTTATGCACTTTCACAGGATGCTTTTAGGAGACAAAAGAAGTGTGAGATTAGTGATGGGATGCTGCAGGGACATGTTTTTCTAGCTTAAGAGGCGTTTTGGAGGTGACAGGATCCCTTTAAAAAACAGAAAACACAGTCTTGTATCACAACTCAGCATTCCCTGTTTTATAGTTCGGGTTTGGTTCAGGGGCCGGGGAGCTGCAAAAAGAAAGCAGATAGTGACTAAACAGCAGCTCTTACTTACTGCTGTCCGGCCGCTTGTACTTCCGGGGTCGCTTATTAACTTTCGAAGCTTTCACTGCTGAGTGCGGAATAGCCAATCACAGATGCAGTCACAGGAAATGGGCGTCTGTGATTGGCAGTTGGAGTAACCTGAAAACAGCCCATACATTCTAGCATCTACCATGCTAGAATGTATGGATTGATTTGAGATCACTCCAACAGCCAATCACAGATGCCCATTTCCTGTGACTGCATCTGTGATTGGCTATTCCGCACTCAGCAGTGAAAGCTTAGGAAGTTAATAAGCGACCCCGGAAGTACAAGCGGCCGGACAGCAGTAAGTAAGAGCTGCTGTTTAGTCACTATCTGCTTTCTTTTTGCAGCTCCCCGGCCCCTCAACCAAACCCGAACTATAAAACAGGCTTTTCAGGAAAGATCACGCTCGGGATCTGTACCCGAACACTAGGTGTTCAGTACGGACACTGAACGTTACAGTTCAGGTTCTCCCATCTCTATTAAGATATGTTTGGGTTATACCTGAGCTTAGTGTGGGAAGACGATTATGTCTGAAAAATACTATTTTCTGTGATTTTGCTGGTATTTGTGGGTCCTCATTCTGTGTAATGCATTATTATAGTCCCCCCCATTTCATATCTCTATCTCTTCTAAAGTTATTGGACTTTTGCTGTTAGACTCCTATTTGACCCAATGATATTGTTGGCTGATATTCGGCCTAAACTTGCATGTAACGTACAGATTTATAGAATAAAGCCTAAAATATATTATCATGAATTTCTCTACTTGCTGTAAGAAGCGGCCCCCGAGGCCATCGCTGGTGTCAGCAGCTGTGATGTGTTGGTGACCTGCCGTCCGGGTTATCACATGCAGGACAGCAGCAAGAGATTATAATGCTATTTATTATTAGATATCAGCGGAGCTGTGGAAGTGGGAGAACATACATACAGAACCCATATACATCTTCCCATAGGTGTCAGAATTAGTGCAAGCAAAAATGGAACATTGCAAAAAGCAAAATCGTAACACAACAACTTAAACTATCCACATGTCTTTATAGAAAGGTCTAAATGGGAAGAACAAAGGCCTGCACAGAATATAATGTCATTTTACATGGACACGGTTTAGATATGTTAATATTTAGTTATTCCAGTAATATTATGATGATGCATTGAAACAATTATTTCTTCTTTTAGGGCTTGGAAATCTATTCTGTGACGTTCCTATAATCTGGTATAAATGGATACAGTAGATGATAGATGGTGGATTAGTAGAAAGTACAGAAAACTCACATGTAAGAGCAGAACTGTCAGTGTTAGGACTTGTTCACACCTCGTATTTTTGGAGCATTTTACTGTACCAGCAAAGTGAATGATTTCTGAAATCTCAAGCATGAGCTGCTTAGGCCCCTTCACACCACATTTTGTTCTTGTCTATGGGGATCCTATTTCTTGCAGGACTACACGGACTGGAACGGACAGGACCGAATTTGTAACTTCGGATGCCATTTCTGTGTCCAGATCTGGGATTTTGAGGGATCACCCAGAAAGAGCTGGGAGTAGCCTGAGCCTGCAAAGCACAGGCAAGCGGGGCTGTACTTTCACTTTCACAATGTATCTACATATATTGCAAAAGTGAAATTGAAGAAAGCAATGGTTAAAAATAACAAAAAAAAAGTGCTCACCTCTCCACCGAGTGCGAGGCGTCCACCTCCGATGGCTGCAGGACCTTAATCAGCTGACTGGCGGCATCCAATCAGCTGATGTGTCACATGACACCATCAGCTGAGCGGTTTAAATCGCCCGCAAGCCGAGCGGTTTTAAACCACTCTGCTGGTGCTCTCATGTGACACATCAGCTGATCGGTTGCCGCCAGTCAGCTGATTAAGGTCCTGCAGCCATCGGAGGTGGACGCCTCGCATGGCGGGACATTCAGTGGAGAGGTGAGCATTTTTCTTTTTCTTTTTTTTTTAACACATTCCTTTCTTTAATTTCACTTACACAGTGTATGTACATACATTGCTAAAGTGAAGTTACAGGAATGGAGCTGTTTTAGTGTACTGAGCATGCTGGCACACATGGATGGCCATTAAGGACCAATCTGTGCCCATCCGTACCCATAGGGATACATAAAGGCCAAATCAGATCTGTGGCTATCAGTTTTACGTGATGTGCAGGGGACCTTAGTTCGTCCTTGCAGATTTGTAGCAGTTTCCAATCTGTAATGTTGCACCCCGGGGCAGGGGGGTACTCGGAACCAGGTCCTCTCGTCAGTTGCAGAGGGGATGTCACCCGGCTCCGTATGCCCAGGTGCGGCAATAAAAAAGGAAGGTCTTAATAAAGTTTATGGGGTTTATTCGTGATGCCACTCGTGGGTCAGGGTTAGTATGGGCCACCGCTGCCAGTCATAACGCTGGGGATGATGGTGGAGGTTGCAACCTCCACAGGCAGGTCTTTTGTCCCCAGGGCAGGTGTAGGGATAGTGAGAGATGGGTCACTGCAATTGCTCTCTTCCCGTGGCTTCTCCTGTGGCAGAGAACAAGTGTGCGGGTCCGCAGGCAAACTGCTGCAGTTTCAGTACCAATAAGTCTCAAACACAAATCTTGAGTTCACCGGGTACTTTACTTCTCTGCTCACTTGATAACAGTCTCTACAACAGATCTTTACAGTTGTTTACAACACTTGTAGCAGACCTGGTTCACACTACAGTCACGGGCTTAGGTTCTTACTGTTCTCTCCTTTTTTAGTGTTTTTCACCTATTTAAATGAATGAGAAGGAAAATGCGGCAAAAAATGTAACAAAAAGTCTCTTATGCAGAAATCTTCCCCTCGACACGCCAGGATCTGCAATAGATTTTGGTGTTTGAACGTGTGCACGAAGCCTTAGGCCGTTTTTATTGCATTTATTAACACAATGTTTCGTCCAGTTTTGTCTCAAAACATCAAGCAAATCCTTATGCCAGTAAAGTCAATGAAAATCCTGACTTTTTGTGCACGTGTTGTTATTTTCCCCTTTCAAATTTTGTGCAGAAATAAATCTGCAAAACGGAAATTCTTTCAGCGTTTTTTTTTTTTCTGAAAAAGTACAGCAAACAAAAATGCAGCAAAAAAGCAGTAAACACATGCAAAAAATGCACAAAAAACACAGCAAACTCGCAGCAAAAAACGCAGGTTTTCCACTGGCAGGAAATCTGTATTTACTAACAAAACCCTCAGGTTTTTCTGCGTGTTTGCTGCAGCAAAAATGCACTGTCTGCACATTAGCCAAAGACTTTTTTCAGGACTGGTTAACTACCGTATTTAATATAGATACATACGGTATATACAGCTGCATCTCATTCAATTAGAATATCATCAATAAGTTAATTTATTTCAGTAATTCAATACATAAAGTGAAACACATATATGATATAGAGTCATTACACACAGAGGGATCTACTTCAAGTGTTTATTTATGTTAATGTTGATGATTATGACTTACAGCCAATGAAAACCCGAAGGTCATTATCTCAGAAAATGAAAGGAGGCAGGATGAAGGGTCTGAGAGATATATGCCAGTTATAATGTATGGAGCTCTTCATATGTCCTTGTTGTTTGAGAACTTTGTGTCTGCAAAGAAGATCATGACCAAAGTTACCTACACAAGTGTACGGATGGTATACGTACGAGCTGTGCGCTGTCCGTGATTAACATTGCAATAAGTGGGAGACATTTTGAAATTGATTTATTTTTAATAGTAAGAAACCTCTGATGGTAAAAACGGACGTAACATTGGATCAATACTCAGACCAATTTGTGCAGACTAAAAAAATCCATGGATCTGTAAATGAGACTGAAGTGAAAGTTATTTCTTTTGTTGTTAGTGAAGAGTTAAGCCTGGTTCTCTGACCACTGGGTGGCGCTGTGCTCTATATGTCTGACAGGGGAACACGTGAGCTGACAATTAGCTGCTTAACAGCCAACAAAGATGAAGGTGCGTTCTGCAAGACATTGTCCATATAGATGTGATCATTGCTGGATCAGACATGCCGGGCTTATCCTCTGTACCACAACATGGCTAGAATAAGAGGTGGAAAAGCAAGAGGAGAGCCAGACTTATTATTATTATTATTATTATTATTATTATTATATTTATTTATATAGCTCCATTAGGTTCCATGGAGCTTTACATGAGGATAGGGCAGACAAGCACAATTACAGTAACTCTAGACAATCAGGACATACAGGTACAGGAGGGGAGGGGACCCTATCCACGAGGGCTCACTTACAGTGTAAGAGTTTCTTGAGATACCAGCACTGTAGGAAGGTCCAGCTGTTATTATGGTGAGATTGGACTTTATCATCCTCCTTTCTCCATCATGACACAGACCTGAGATTTGGTATCACTTCATCAACTTAAAAAGAAACATCAACTATTGTTATTAAACGTGTAATCTGCTCCGGACGATCCAGCAGTTTATAAAATCTGGTGATGCATGGATTTGCTGTGTCCCCAGATCTAAAGTCTCTGTGTATACAGGTAGGTATTCTAATTTGTAATTTAAGGGGTGAGCACTACTCGGACCACGTCTTTTTAATCCTTATGTTTCCCCCTTATAAAGGAATAACACCTATACTCACTTCCGGTGCCAACTTTATTCCAGCAGTGTCAGCACTGGCTCTCCTGGAGATCTCATGATATTGTTGACACGTGGTTCCTGCACCCAATAAGCACCGGCTTCACTCTCCCCTCCTTTGGACCAATCAAGGCATCTAGAGGAAGTGAGAGCTGGGGATGACATCTGAGAGAATGATTGAGCAGACACAACTTCATTTCCTCTGGAAAACTCAATTTGTCTGATGGAGGGAGGAGATAGAGCAAAGCTGGTGCTGATTTACTGTTGAGATTGCATAACATAATGTCACATAATCCCCAGGAGAGCCAGTATCAATATTTATTCCAACACTTGAGGTGAGTATAAGGGTCCCGTCACACTTGGCGACGTTCCAGCGATCCCGACAACGATATTACCTGGTAAGGATCGCTGGAACGTCGCTATGTAGTCCCTGGTAAGATGTCAAACAGTCCGATCTAATAAACAACGCAGCAACGATATGGTGACCCGTATAATGACCTTGGCGATTGTTGGGACCCTATCACACAGCAGCTAGTCTGATGACTCAGACCTACTTGGCTGTGTTCTGAGTTGCCAACAAGGTCGTTGTTAAGGCGTCAAAAACACCGATGCATGCTGGCCAGCGGGAACCCAAGTATCAAAAAATGGTCCAGGCCATTTTGACTTGATCAGCGATGTCACAGCGGGGGCCCGGTTGCTGCTACGTGTCAAACATAGCGAGATCACTGGCAAGGTTGCTGTTGCGACACAAAACCAGTGACGAAACAGTGATCTCGCTAGTTATCTCGCAACATGTGAGTTATTATTTTACTGGGGGGAAACAAAGGGATTGAAAAGGGGTTGTCTGAGCAGTGGTCAACCCTTTTAATAGGGGACCTATAATGGGGATCCTCTCTTAAATCATGCTAATATATTATTTAAATGGAGCATCTCACTCCCAAAGCTTAAATTGAACTATTTAAACCTTCATATAGGGGACTTAAAAAATCATACTTGTATATTTTACTAATTTCTTTTTATATTAAAACAGTTTTATTAGCTATGTAAATGAGAGATGTTGATGCACCTATGGCATGGCCAGGGGCTCAGTGTACAGTTTCATCCCCTAAATGACAATCCTCCTTACTTCCCCTGATGGTGATTGGCAGCGCTGACTTTGGAGCAATCTAACTTTCCAGCCCTTGCTTATATTGATGCTTTATACACAGAGTATACACAGTGTCAGTGCATTCTCATCCCTCCTCTGTGTGTGTACTGGCCCCTTGCTGCCAATGGGAAGAGGCACAGATTAGATATTAGATAAATCTTTTTCACAGTGAGGGTGATCAACGGGTGGAACAGGCGGCCATGAGAGGTGGTGAGTTCTCCTTCAATTGAAGTCTTCACACAGAGGCTGGAAAGACATCTGTCTGGGAATCCTGCAGGAGGTTGGACTAGATGACCCAGAAGGTCCATTCCAACTCCGCCATTCTAGGATTTTATGACCCCTTTAAATGAATTTTATAGGATATTGTCAGCTTCAGAATTGTGAAAAAAATATTTTTTATACCTTAGTCATAACCAAGTCTTCCAGTAATCAAGATGCTGCTAACTTTTCTCATTTTCATCACATGACTGCAGTTTACCAGTCTAGAACTGTGGAATGATGTAAGGTTATGAGTGTCTGAATCAATTTTATTACTTACGTCTGATCATAGAGTGAAGGAATCATGTTGTTTTTTAATGAGAAGAAAATTTGCTGGAATAGACCAGTGACCTCCAACTTGTGGTTGTCCAGGTATTGTGAAAACAACCATGATGGTAGTTGTAACTTCACAGATTGGAGACCACAGGTATGGGAACTATTCTAATTTCATACAATTTCCTTTGCATCCTGTGGATGACTGGCTGTCATGATGAAGTCTTCCCTGGTTTGATTGGTATATTTCTCATCACTGTCCTGTTCCTTCTTATAATTAATTGGAGAAAAATTAGAAAAATTACATATTGTATTTTTTTTCCTTTTTCTTTTGACATTTGCTCGTTTAATGGCAGTCCTTCATTACATCTAAATGTTTTGAAAGAATGTTTGGACAAGGGTTGTATTAGCGAGACAAGTCTTCTCGTTTTGTTAAGTGAGCTCCAAGTGGTCTTGTTTTGGATGGTAATGTCTATAACAATGGTCTTCAACCTTTGGCTCTTCAGCTGTTACAACTCTCAGTAGGTGTGGAAGGTACCGGGCACAGAAAAAGTGATACTGATCGTTCTTCTGATGCAGCCCCAGGAACGTCTTTCTGAGATAAGAGCTCATTCAGACTTTTAAGATTTCTCACTTGCCCAAAAAAGTGACCAAGGTGCATCAGTATTTTGGATCCGAGCTTCATCAGTGTTTGGTCAGGTGATAGGTTTTACCATCAGGTAAAATGCAGTTGTGGAAGTTCTCCCATGTTGTTTTGTTGCTTCCTACCTGCTTTTGTTTTTCCCTCCAGCCGACCCCAGTCACTGTTGACTTGGATCCGTGTGCCACGGGTGGATATTTCACTCCCGATGCCCCTGGGACTCCTTCTGGCCCTCTAGAGCTCCTCTATAGCTCCTCTGTCTGGTCCTTTCCTTCTTTCCCTTGGGATGAGCTTCAACCGGCTCCAGTCCCCAGGGTGTCTCTTTCCCACGTCCTCTCTTGTCAGAGTCCTGACACCAACTCTCTCTACTCTCCTTCGTCATTCCATTTTCTACATCCTTTTTCCTGCTTCATCACTTCCTGGTGCTCTACTTTTCTATTTCCTTCATGCATGCCCTCTACCTATTTCCCCTCTGGCCGGGAATGGGCCCCTTTCCTAAACAGGGTCTGCTCGAATCCCCAACCTGGAGTATGTAGTGTTGGATGCGGGTGTGTAGGTGCCAGGTGGTGTCCCTTCCTTACCCGAGAGTGGGATACCACACCTGTGGCTAAGGTGCAGTACCTCTGTGGCGATTGGACCCTCAGGGTCGCCACAGAAACATTAGGAAATAATGCCCTGCACAGCTTATCTTATGGTCAGCACGGCATTAGAAGGCTGTTTTGACAGTTCATTAAATCCTGCTGCATTCTTGTGTGTCTGCATCACTTTATTACTATTCCAGACATTTATGTTAATTTATGTCTGATTTTTAGGCAATGTAATTTTCTCTCCCTTTAAACACATGTATAAACGTGTTCCCCGCGACTGCTAATGTGTAATAACATGAATTATTTATAGCTAGCTGATAGCCAGACATAGGTTAACATGAGTAATTTTTTTACTAATTCATTAATTTTAATAATTGACCTAATACTTTTATAGTTTCCAACTACATTTCTTTTTTACCTCTTTGATCCATGGAACCAATTATAATGGAGAAAGAACATCACATCCCTCTTGTCACTTCTATTTTACTGGTATATAAGACACTTCCAGATACGGCCAGGACACATTACACACATTTCCCCCATTGACGGCTTCGGGGAAGTAGAAACAAATCAGATTCACAAAACTTTCCAAACATTACCAAACTCCCTGCATTACATTACCAGTCACTCTCTTTACTGTAGAATACCGGGAGGCGACACAGAAAATGTTAATGTATTATAATTCGATTATGCTTTGTGGGTGGGTATTGACGCTCATTAAGGATTGTAGTTATGTATGCTTTCTTATGTTCTACGGGGAAAATATACAAATTAGTTTTGTGTCTCAAAGGGAAGAAAACTAACTCACTATTGTCACATATAGAAGGTCGCAATACCAACCTTTAATGATCTTTGTAATAGACGTACTGAAACAGCTGCCTACAGAGGAGTTTCTGATTTGGATATTATCCTTGTTTCGCTATAGGGTCATACACTGATTTAAATAAATCTATCAGCAGGTTTTTGCTACACAATCTGACAGTGACATAATTTAGGCAAGGATATTCTAAATCCAATGATGTATCACATAGATTACTTGCTGCAGCTATTCTGAAACAACCAAAGAATGTAGATCCAGGAACACAGCAGAGCTGGGAGAGCTGTTCTCAGCCTACACCAGGCTCTCAATAAAATTGTGCATTGACAGTAATGTGTCAATCACAGCAGGGGGTCGAGTACATCGCAAAGTAGTCCTGTAATAGTAATAACTAGGTGATAAAGCCTTTAGTTTAAGTAAACAATAGCACACAAACTGATAAGAGAAGCACAGTTGCTCATTGTTTTTTAATCCTTACAGCCTCAGTCCTCAGTTTACATAGCAAAAACCTGCAGACAGATTCCTATTAAAAGTGCTGCAAAATATGTCAGTAAAGCATAGAAGACCTAACGAAAGACGGAAAATAGATTTACTAAGCTATTAGGGAATTCAATGAACTGGTATGAATGTGGAGAGTCACCTTCTTCCATGTTACCCTGTAGTTAGGTCAGTAACATAATCAGTCTTTATTTTACCTATTGAGCAGTAGTATATAAGACTATATATTTACAGAGGACCAGTCAGATTCTCTAAAAACGTTAGTTAAATACCTTGTAAAAAAAAATTACTGAGCCCCCTTCCATGACTCTGCCTCTTTTTTCCATTTTGTACTGTTTCGCTCTATTGCAAAGATATTCACATTTATTTCTTTTGGAGAGCACTATGTGAAATCTGCTATTGCAGACCAACTCAGATGGTGGCGATCACAGCTCAGTAATTGATCTAGTAGTCTAGCAGTCACAGATTCTGCTGAGCGAATGAAAATGAATGCCCTTTTGAAGAAATGCCCAGTTGGTTTGCAAGCAGAGATTTCACATAGTGCTCTCCAGAAGAAAGAATATTATTATTATACATATACAACAGTTACACACAGCAAATCAGATCATTATGCTGGATTTTGTATTAAATCACTAGTCGGACATTCCCCAAGCATCTAGGACTGTGTGTTATATCGGCGAATGGTTCGTGCAGAGCCCACTAGGGTGGCCTTTTGCAGCTGACAGATTGTTATTTTGTCAATTCCAATTGTTTCACGTGCTGCCCAAGGTTTTTAGGCACCGCACCCAGTGTGCCGATTACCACTGGGACCACTTTCACTGGCTTTGCAGTTCGATCTTGAAGTCCATGTATCATGTAAGTTTTTCAAGTTGCTTCTCCTCAATCCTGCTGTCGCCTGGTATTGCCACATCGATGATCCACACTTCCTTTTTTCTTACAACGGTAAGGTCCGGAGTATTGTGTCCCAAAACTTTGTCAGTCTGAATTCGGAAGTCCCATAGTAGTTTTGCATGTTCATTTTCAATAACCTTTTCAGGGTTATGATCCCACCATTTCTGTGACAGGAAGATGGTAATTGTGGCACAAGTTCCAGTGAATCATCTGAGCGGCTGTATTCTGCCTTTGCTTGTAGTCTGTCTGCATGATCTTCTTGCAGAAGCTCAGTATATGATCCATTGTCTCATCTGCTTCCTTGCACAGTCGACATTTGGGGTCTGTAGTTGATTTTTTGAATTCTGGCTTTAATCGCATTTGTGTGAATTGCTTGATCTTGGGCTGCTAGAATTAAGCTCTCTCTTTCCTTTTTTAATGCTCCATTAGTAAGCCACAGCCAGGTCTTTTCCTTGTCGACTTTATCCTCGATTTTCTCTAGGAATTGTGCATGCAGAACTTTCTTTTGCCAGATTTCTCTTCTGCTCTCTACTGCGCTTTTACAGTATTCCTTTTTTGTTTCTTGTACTTTTGTTAACTTCCATCAAGGCTTGTTCTCCACTATCATTCACAATTAAATAATAATATTGATAAATCGCCACCATAATTCACAAGCACTTTACAATTTTGGGGGATATGTATGAACAATACAAAGTAACACATTGTTCAACTGTTACAGGAGGTCTGAGGCTCCTGCTCACAAGTTTACAATCTTTAAAGAGGACCTGTCACCAAACCAGGCATGGTGATCTAATTACAGCACTGGATACAGCATGTCTGCGGCATGCAGACAAGGGGCCCCCCAGCACTTGAGCAGCCCTGTACCCCGAGATAATACAGTTAGAAAACTTACATGCTACAGCCACTAAGGAGGTGGCTAGGGGTTGCAGCCAAGGGCAGATTCACACCCCTGCATGTTTAATTTGCCCACCGCTGCCAATCATTCTCTCCCTGTCTGCAGCATTTAAACACAGTTTTTTTTTTCTCTCCCAGAAAGTCAGTTAGCCCCGCCCCTGAGGGGCGGGGCTACACGGGAGAGAAAAAAAAACTGTGTTTAAATGCTGCAGACAGGGAAAGAATGATTGGCAGCGGTGGGCAGATTACACATGCAGGGGGTGTGAATCTGCCCTTGGCTGCAGCCCCCAGCCACCTCCTTAGTGGCTGGAGCATGTAAGTTTTCTAACTGTATTATCTCAGGGTACAAGGGCTGCTCAAGTGCTGGGGGACCCCTTGTCTGTATGCCGCAGACATGCTGTATCCAGTGCTGTAATTAGATCACCATGCCTGGTTTGGTGACAGGTCCTCTTTAAGGAAATGGGGGGTACAATAGGTAGAACGTGCTTGTCATGTATGGTTGAACCATTATTATAATAAATAGTGCATCTCAAATAAGCTGCATGATCCAGTCATCAGTCAATATCTGTCTAAATACAGTTGCCACTTGCTATTGGGTGGATGGAGGATATAGAGACAGATTAATTGGATGGACCAGATTCTGATTAAAATGTAGGAAGAGAAAGCGGGAGAGTTACGTTAGTGAATTGAGGTGATAGGCTTGTTTAAAGGGATGTGTTTTAAAGCATGCTTAAAAATATGGGGGCTAGGTGGTAGTCGGATCTTCAGGGGTACTACATTCCAGAAAACTGATGCAGCACAAGAGAGGTTTTGAAGGATGTTATGATACGGAGGATGTTAGTCTTAGATCAGTTGTAGATTGGAGAGGATGGGTAGGGTTATAAACAAAGATACGTGTAAATATCTCTGTAATTGAGTAACATAGCATAAAAGTGAAATGAGCTACAGGTTCAGGGGAGTGAAGAGATTTTTTTTTTAAAAGGTATTTAAGTCATTTTTTTCCTAGTAAATTACATGTCCTCTTTAAAAAATATGTTACAAATTGAGAGTCTTCAGTGGTTGATTATCTTCTAATGTCTAACTGAAAGGATAGTTATAAAGTTTAACACAAAATCTGAGGAGTCACATATTTATACACAACAGGACACAGGAATAGTGCAGTAAATAAGACAAGTAAAGCAGAACGATCACTATGGGAAGGGGAGAAACACTTGTGGCAGTAAATATTGGAGTAGCTCATAGATAAGGAATGTGAACGTTTTATTGTCCTCTGATTGAGATCTGGTCCTGGGTTTTGATGCTCAAAATGTTATGAGGAGCATATTCCTTAATTGACGTACAAAGAGATACATCTATGTGTTATATTCATTCCTGCTCTGAATATGTCAAAGGTCATCATACGTTTGTACTCCCAGACTTTTCTGTCTCTCTGGGATTTGAAGTTTCCTTTCAATTCCAGCCACTTCTTGTCCATGATGCTGTTATTAGGACTACAAAAATGTTTGGCCACAGGTAGATCTCATTTTTCTTAAATTGTTTGGCACTGAAAATTCATTGTTGTTCTAAGCTTTTGTCCTGTCTCCCCAAGATACAGACCCCAGTTGGACATAAGATACATATAATTAAAGGGATCCTGTCACCCCCAAAACACCTCTAAGGGTATGTGCCCACAGGAAGGTTTAGTGGCGTTCAAACCGTCAGTAAACCGCTGGAAATTATCAGTTCTGAGCTCTGAAGTCTCCAGCTGTTTTCCGGCGGTTTTCCGGCGTTTTTTTTCAGCGTCTGCACAGCGTTTTTCAGTCGGTTTTTCCAGCGTTTTTTCCGGCAGTTTTCTATGGAGGATTTTGTTCATGGAACCGATCAAAAACCGCTGAGAAGAATTGACATGCTGTATGCTGCTAAACCGCTGGGAAACCGCTCAACCGCGGGCAGATCCGCTCACATAAACCGACTATGTGTGCACAGCGTTTTCTAAATTACATAGGGTTACATGTAAGTCCTAACGCTGCTTAGGATTTACATAAATTTAAATAAAACCTATGCTAAAACCGCCGGCGGTTTTCGCTGCTAAACCGACGTTAAACCTTCCTGTGGGCACATACCCTAAAGCTATTAAAAGCTGTCCCTAGAGCATAGTAACACTTACCCTACACTCCTTTTAGCTCCTAAATGCACCAAGTGAAATTGAAGATAAATGTTATCACAGTACCTCATTAGGGATGATAATGAGTGACTATGGTATTCATAGTCACCCTGGCAGGCTCTCCCACTTCATGATATCACGCCTCCATACGCGTGATCTTCTAATCAGATTAAAATGCGCGCCTCCCCGCTCTTTGCTGTGTCTCGGCCAGCCTGTAGTGGGGCTGGGTGACGCGAATCGCGTCATTTCTGGCGCCGGGTGACGTAGTACACCCGCGCCGCTCGGTTAGCTTCAAAACGCGCACTGCGCATGCAAATGCGCAGTGCGGGTCTTGAAGCTAACAGCGGCGCGGGTGTACATACGTCACCCGGCGCCGGAAATTACGCGATTCGCGTCACCCAGCCGCACACTGCAGCGGTCCGGCTGCCATAGGAGAGCAGGGAGGCGCGCATTTTAATCTGATTAGAAGATCACGCCTGTGGAGGCGTGATATCATGAAGTGGGAGAGCCTGCCAGGGTGACTATGAATACCATAGTCACTCATTATCATCCCTAATGAGGTACTGTAATAACATTTATCTTCAATTTCACTTGGTGCATTTAGGAGCTAAAAGGAGTGTAGGGTAAGTGTTACTATGCTCTAGGGACAGCTTTTAATAGCTTTAGAGGTGTTTTGGGGGTGACAGGATCCCTTTAAGTACACCACATTGGTTGTGGTGCAACTGAAGGTACCTTGGATCTTTGTAGTCCTGATGTGAGATGGAATCTTTATCTTGTTTGTTGTCATAAATAGACAGGTTTTATTTTTTTTCTTACTTCTGCAGGGACACGTTCCTGTTGCTGTTGGAGAGGACAGTGAGATTCTGACAATTATGCTTCTTAGATTTGGGGGCTTCCTAAAACACAGAAGGGGGGTCTGGAAATAGTAATTTTGCATCTTCTTGCAATTAAGGTTGTAGTTTCTGTCACGTCCTTTCAGCACCTCCAGATTTGGATTGTAAATGATTACAAGAGGTACCCAGTTCCTTTCTTCTTTAGCTTTGTAACGTAGGAGATGATTGCTTGATATTCTGGCGGCTCTTGCAGTCTGGTTTTCAATTGCTCATGGAGCGTAGCACTGATTTTAAGAGGTCTTTCTTAGGCCACCAAGGTGATTGTCTCTATTTGTAGGGTTGGAATACATCCCATTGTATATGATAGCCTAACAGTATACAATAGAGTATTTTATGTGTTTTGAATGAAATCTGTCCCATTTAGAGTAAACCTGTCACCTAGTTTATACCCCCCCAAGCTGTCACTACCTGTCCCTGCTCAGGTGGAGGGTGCGGGGAGGTGCCGGGATGACGGAGCCCGTTTCGAGTAGTGCTTACTCTTCAACAATCCTATGTACAAATTGTGAACAATCAACTACTCCTGTACTGAAATCAACATACTAGAAGGATTTTCAGAAGGGAATGAAGACGCCCATCGGGGCGTGATAAAGAAGTATCAAGGTGGGAACAGGGAGCGAAAGAGGACGCCCAGGGGGGCTAATAACAGTAGCCCCCGCTTCAATGTCATACCAGTCTGTAAGTAGAAAATGCTTTTTATACACCATCACAGCACACATTTAGGACAGACTGATAGTTAGAATAGTAATAGGAAGGAGCAGGGACAGGTAGTGATAGCCTGGGGTGCTTTATCTAGGTGACAGGTTCACTTTAAGGTATGTTGGACGGGCAAGTGACTGGTACATAGATGCCTTTATTGCATTGTTCTGTAGCTTGATGATGGAGTCCAGTATGTTGATTTCAGTACAGGAGTAGTTGATTGTTAACAATTTGTACATAGGATTGTTGAAGAGTAAGCACTACTCGAAACGGGCTCCGTCATCCCGGCACCTCCCCGCACCCTCCACCTGATGTAATACCGCGACTGGAATAAAGAAACCTGTCTTCACCGGTCCAATGAGTGCCGCCTCCTTCTTTCTTTATAGTTGATTATTACATTGATGGTGGGATGAAACTGGTTGAAGTATTCATGTACCATTTTCAGCTGTTGCTCAGACCCCAGCTAAATTATTAAAAGATCATCAATATAGCGGTAATAGGCCAGAAGCCTGATGGGATGAGAAGACCAAAAGTCATTATAACACTTTGCCATAAAAAGATTTCAATATTGCCATGCCATTTTGCTTCCCTTGGCTGTGCCTTTATCTTGTAAATGTGTGGTTGTCTAATGCAAAGTAATTATGGGTGATGATAAGTTTTATAAGCTTAACAACAAAGTCAGCATCAATTCCTGGATTTTTCTTTGTATAAATCCTCTGTAGGAAATGCTCTAATTTTGTGAACGCTAACTGGTATTTAAAGCCATGAAATACTATTATTAAAACTTTTATTACTTTATTATAATTTCAGTAAATAATAGAAAAGTCTTCTCTACTTCTTTCTACATGTACTAAGCGGTTGCTTTATTTAGGACCCAGATTGTAGCTGCACGTCTTTTGGAAGCCATTTCTACACAATTATTGCCCGTTGTGTTGGTTTTGTAAGATGAAAAGGCTCATTTACCCAATTAAGTTGCCACAGTGGTTCAGCACTGAGCAGTAAGGAGCACAAGAATCTGTCTGTTCCTGAGGCTGATGGTTAGAAAACAAGCAAGAGGGAATGCCGAGCCTCACATGTGTGAAATTATAGCAAATGCCCCCAAATTGGATTATATAACTCAAATGACATAAATGCTTCAGAAGACGTCTCATTTTATTGGAAGGCTTTTTAACTTTGCTCTCTTAAGAGGAAAATGTCTTTGTCTTATATTTCAGATATAATCTTCTGTTTTGTGGTTTGGAGTTTAAATTAAATCATTCTCAAATCTTCACAAAAATCTCAGGACTTTGCAGTGAATAATCCTGGGCGAAACGAGCTTCTGGCCGGAGAGTCTGACAGGCAGAGCTTATAAACTTGGAGTGTGGTTAGTATGAGATATGTAAGATGATGGGCTTCATTTTAGATTGAGAATTTATAATTAATCCTATGTTGGAGCACTGCCTCGATTTTTTGCCGTATTAGGAGGAGTGTCTGTGCACCCAACAATTTTTGCTGGTGTTGCACCTATTTTTCTAACTTTTTATATAGATAGATAATTATTGGATAGATGGATAGATAGACAATAGGTATATAGATTGATGGATAGATATTAAATATATAGATAGATGGGTAGATAGATATTAAGGTACCATTACACGGTACAAGATCGTTAATGATATCGCTAAAATGTCACGGGTTTGGAGTCGCTCAAGCGACATCGTTAGGACGTCGTTGCGTGTGATACTGAGATACAACTACGATAAATCGATGGATCGTTGATTGCATATTTGAGAACATGTTCTCAAATCAGATGATGCACGATCAGCCAACCTGCTGCATCACTGTGTGTGACACCGCGATAACGATGTCGTTCACGACTTCATCCATTCACATCAGTGAACAAGTATCGTTCGCTGGGTTGTGCGAACCATAGCTGCTTGCCACATCATTGGTGCGTCGTACACAATATCTACAAGTGTGACAGCTCACCAACGGTGTCAGAACGATGTCCTAACGACCGCGCGCCCATGAGATCATTAGTGATGTAATTTCAACATTGCAGCATGTAACGGTACCTTTAGATATATAGATAGATGGAAGGATTAATAGTTAATGGCTAGATAGATAGATATTGGATAGATGGATGGATAGATTGATAGAGAGATAGATGGATACATAGAAAGATAAATAGATAGATATTGGATAGACTGATAGATAAATCTTTTGATTTGAAAGAGAAATCTGACCTACACTGTCATGTCCGTGCACTATGTGTTGCTGAATTGGGAACCGGAGCACAATTGCAGACAATAACTCACCACTCAGGTGGAAAACATTTCTGATAGGACTTCAGGTGCAAAATATCCAATAAGAACAGAATAAAGCTGCACTCACCAGTAAGGTTTTCTCCAAGAGTTTATTGTGTTCAAAAAGGGATCAAGTGGGCATGCAGGGGGACGTCGGTTACATCCCAGGATGTAGCTCTTTTCTTCCCGCATGCCCGCTTGATCCTTTTTGAACACAATAAACTCTTGGAGAAAACCTTACTGGTGAGTGCAGCTTTATTCTGTTCTTTATTGGATATTTTGTGATAGATAAATCTTAAATAGATGAATAGATGGATATTGGATAGATGGATACATTTAGAGATAATTAGATAGATGGAATGATTGATAGATAAATAGATGGATATATAGGTAGATATTGAATATATGGATAGATTGATGAATAGATAGATATTAGGGGGCTGTTACACGCTACGATATCTGTAAAGATATGGCTGAAATGTCACAGATTTGCAGTCGCTCTAACAACGTCGTTGCGTGTGACAGGTCGATCTTACAAGTGATAAGTGGTCTGATCGTACATCGCAGATATGAGAACCTGACCTCACATCAGACGATGTTCATCCTGCATCTGCTGCATTGTTCTGTGTGACACCGCGATAACGATCTCCTTTATGATTTCGCCTATTCACAACATTGACAAGCATCGGTCGCTGGTTGTGTGAACGATCCCTGCACGTAATATCGCTGCTGCGTCCTGAACGTTATCTATACATGTGACACCTCACTAATGATGTTGTCCTTGAGCGCGAGCCCCCGAGATAATAGGTGAGATCGCTCACAAAATCATAGTGTGTGACGGCCCCCCCATAGATAAATGGATAAATATGAGATACATTTATATCAGATAGACAGATAGACAGATATGAGATAGATACAAACATAAATACATTTTTTTACATAGATAGATTTATAGATGGACAGATAGATATTAGATAGATAGATAGATAGATATTAGACTGATTAATAGTTAAATTCTAGTTAGATATTAAATAGATATTCGATAAATAAATTCATATTAGATAAATAGAAAGATATTAAATATAATGCAGTATAGATATGCACATTTGATGTTCTGCACTGGATTATGAGACAAAGTATCTTCCATTTACCTCTATCAGTGTGTAGTATTGGATTGGAGCGGGGACTACACAAGTAGTGAGTTTGGGTTTGTGTTCTGAGCTGTTGGCACACTTTCCCCTCCGCTCATCTCCTCCCGCTTCCCCTTATTCAGCCGTATTAATAAGTACACGGGGCATTAGCTGCGAAAAGATTTACTGTGGCTTAATTCAGTAAGTGTGAGCATTAGTCTCCTTCCAGAAATATGGAGGAGCAATTTATGTGATTTAACTTTATGGCTACAACAATATATTTCATTTTTATGTAATATTTTTTAATTAACTGAGTTACAAGACTTGAGATTTTTATGGCCGAACAAATGCATTTAATCAGTACACAGGGCGATGGCTCCCAGCGTGCCAGTGCTGAGGGCGGCTCTGCCAGCCATTGGTGTGATCTGCTCACAGGGTTTAAGAGTTTTCTTTTTATCGTGTACCTAACATTACATTTTATTGCACTGCAGGGTGTGGACAAGGAAAGGGGAGAAGGCAGGAGATTGTGTTGAGGACAGGTCATAACAAAGCTGCTCCAAGCTAATGACGTCCTGCATAGGAAGCTCAACTGTAGAAAGTTATCCAGCAGGATCATTAATAGAAAGGATGCAGCTTGCGAAAGGTGCAATGGGGTTGTGCCACAAGCAATTGTACATTTTAATTAACAGATCTTAGAATAAAAATACGTTACAGGCTGTAATGTCTATATACTCTTATATGCTCTTATATTCTGTGATCCCCGGCTGTAATGTCTGTATACTCTTCTATTCTGTGATCCACAGCTGTAATGTCTGTATACTCCTATATTCTGTGATCCCGGCTGTAATGTCTGTATACTATTATATTCTGTGATCCCAGTTGTAATGTCTGTATACTCTTATATTCTGTGATCCCAGTTGTAATGTCTGTATACTCTTATATTCTGTGATCCCTGTCTGTAATGTCTGTATACTCTTATATTCTGTGATCCCTGGCTATTATGTCTGCATACTCTTATATTCTGTGATCCCTGGCTGTATTGTCTGTATACTCTTATATTCTGTGATCCCTGGCTATTATGTCTGCATACTCTTATATTCTGTGATCCCTGGCTATTATGTCTGCATACTCTTATATTCTGTGATCCCTGGCTGTATTGTCTGTATACTCTTATATTCTGTGATCCCCGGCTGTAATGTCTGTATACTCTTATATTCTGTGATCCCCGGCTGTAATGTCTGTATACTCTTATATTCTGTGATCCCTGGCTGTAATGTCTGTATACTCTTATATTATGTGATCCCTGGCTATTATGTCTGTATACTCTTATATTCTGTGATACCCGGCTGTAATGTCTGCATACTCTTATGTTCTGTGGTCCCCAGCTGTAATGTCTGCATACTCTTATATTCTGTGATCCCCGGCTGTAATGTCTGTATACTCTTATATTCTGTGATCCCCGGCTGTAATGTCTGCATACTCTTATGTTCTGTGAACCCAGCTGTAATGTCTGCATACTCTTATATTCTGTGATCCCCGCCTGTAATGTCTCTTAATTTCTCCCCTGCCCAGGAGCTGTGGTATATCCGACCTGTCCCTGCATGGTAGGACACATACATTACACAAGGACACATTTTTAAGAATATCTCGGGAAATGAATACATTTTTTTAACACATCCAATTTTGGAACTTTATTTTTATTCTAGGATCTAATAATTAAAATGTGCAATTGTTTGTGGTACAACTCCTCTGAGTACAAAGTTAAATAATAAAGGTAAATTAATAATACGGTCAAATCACGTGTGTAAAATTAATTAACTAAAATACCTAACAAGCAAAAGATCTATAAAAAGTGCTATGTAGTCAAAGTTGACATATAAATAATCGTTGATTAGTACAGATATCAAAAAAGGTTAAAAAGTTAATCCAGTCACACGGAGCGAGAGGGCTACAAATACATAATAAAGTGAAAACAAATCAGTAATAACGCAGTAAACCGATGATGTGATAGGTAATGTAGCAAAGAGGAACAAAATTTAGTTACAAGGTGCGAAACAAGTATAATTAGGTCTCATGTGTCCAAAAGAGACAATCTCACAAATATTGGAGCGGCACAGTGTGTGTAATAACATAAGATGAGTGGATACAGAATGAGGGCCGACCAATATGAGTCTGCTGGAGCGGTGCTGCCCCACTGCACGTTGCGGTTAAGGATGTGTCTCCAATCATCCCCAGGTATCAGTGTAAACAATTGCAAGATTTAATTTTTTTTAATGCAGACCACAATCTAAAAAATAAATTTTTTAACACAAAAAAATAAAAACTTCATGAATGTCACTTTCTAATAACACATTCCCTATAACCTATTATATACATACAGCAAGCCATCATTTACTTTTACTATCCATATCCTCTAGGTGGGTCATAATCATGTATTATACTTGAAAGTACGGTAATTAAAATATTTTACAGTATTTACTATTCATTTTTTTTAGATCTAGGTCACAAATTGTGTGCTGAGTAATTCTATAATGTATCTGAGCTCTGAGCTAAGAGGTCTAGTGTACACGGTGTGTGTATTGGGGCAGATGTGGTGCAGTTTTGTGACAGATCTGCATGTCTATCCTGAAGTCAGCAAAGTCTATGAAACCTATGAAGTGTTGTGCACACATTGCTTATTTTTTCCTTGCAGAAAAGGTGCAGATTTTGCTGCATCATGCCAATTATTGCTGTGTTTTTTGCATCATCGTTTACCCATTGACCTCATTATAATAATGAAAAACTGCTGTTTTTTCAACGTTTGGTTGATCACACATTGCATTTTTGGTGTGCGTTTGGTGAGGCTTTGACTAAAATGCATGGTTACTGAAATGCTCTGAAATTAATTCTGGCCATCTTTCTCTCTCTATCTCCTGACCTCTCTCTCCTCTTCTCTCCTCTCCCCTCCTCTCCTCTCCTCTCTCTCCTCCTCTCTCCTCTCTCTCCCTCTCCCTCTCTCCTCTCTGTCCTCTTTCTCTGTCCCTCTCTCTCCTTCCTTTCTCTCTTTCTTCTCTCTTTCCTCTTCTCTCACTCTTCTCTCTTCTCCTCTTTCCTCTCTCTTCCCCTGTCTCCTCTCTCGCTCTTCTCTTCCTTTCTCTGTTTCTCCTCTCTGTCAGTCTAACTCTCCTCTCTATCTGCCTCTCTCTATTTCCCTCTCTCTCTTTCTCTCCTCTCTCCCTTCTCTCTCCTTCTCTCTCCTCTCCATCTCTGTCTACTCTCTCCTCTCCCTATCTCTCTCTGCTCTTCCCTCTCTCTCCTCTTTCTCTCTCTCCTCTCTCTCTCATCTCCTTTCTTTCCTTCTCTCTCTGTCTCTCCCCCTCTCCTCTCTCTCTGCCTCTCTCTATCTCCCTTTCTCTCTCTCTGCTCTTCCCTCCCTCTCCTTTCTCTATCTCCCTCTCTCTCTCTCCACCTCTCCCTTCTCCTTCTTTCTTCTCTCCATCTCTCCTCTCTCTGTCTGCTCTTCCCTCCTTCTACTTCTCTCTCTCTCTCTCTCCTTTTAGCTGAGCTGGCACCTTTCCCGCATCCAAAAGTCTCACAACAACAAACCAGCACCAGAGGGAGCTGAGGAGCCTTCCGCATACAAGCTATTTTATATAGTAATTTTGATAACACTACAAAAGAATATTTCTTTCTTTTTCATGGGGATTATTATCAATAAAGACAAACATGATAATGGTAACTTAGAGCTAGGGATGAGCGAGTATACTCGTTACTATTCGGTACTCGCTGAATAGTAACGGTATTCGGGCTACTCGCTACTCCGTGAGTTTCTTGTGATTACTCGTTAGGAGTAGCAAGTAGTCCATTCACTTTCACAGTGTGTCTATATACACTGCGAAAGTGAAATAAAAGTTAATAAAAGTTGTTAAAAATAAAAAAATAACATACTCACTCATCACCGGGACCTGACCAGGACCTTGCAACCTGGCCAATCAGATTACCAGTAGTGATCTGGCTAATAAGATGGCTGGTAGCGATCAGGTGGTGTGTGACGTCATACACCACCTGATGCTACCAGCCACCTGATTGGCCATGTGTTAGAACATAGATGTACTTCCAGGACCTTGCAATCTGGCCAATCAGATGGCCGTAGCAATCAGGTGGTGTGTGATGTCACACATCACCTGATCACTACCGGTCATCTGATTGACCATCACATTGCAAGGTCCTAGAATTACAATGGATGTGTTCTTTTCGGGTCTCTGATGCAGCCGACGGATGGGTGAGTATATTATTTTTTCATTTTTAACAACTTTTATTAACTTCTATTTTACTTTCGCAGTGTATATATGGATACATTGTGAAAGTACTCGCTTTCCCCATTGATTACATTGGACATGTAACGAGTACCTGAGTATCGGGACCTACTCGTTACGAGTATAGCGAGTCCGAATATTTCAGTACTCGCTCATTCCTACTTAGAGCAAAATTACCTTATAAATGATGAGATTTATAAAGCAAAAAAATCATATCCATATCCCATAACTCATAAATGCACTTCATGTAAATTAATTTTGCATGTATTTCCAATTTTCGTTACCCAGTCAATACATACTCCTCATTTTTATAATGAAATGTACTAAAGAATAGATATCACTATTTCGAATGAATAAGTTAGATCGATCGAGTAATTAACTGTAGAAATAATATAAGATAGTAAATAGAATAACAAATATACTGTTGTATAATATTATATTATTCCTGAAAATATAAGCACAATTCAAAGTAATGATACTTTAAAAATGTATTTTAGGAGAATTCAGTCTTAAAAGTTTAAATAGTTTCTTATGTAAACTTTGCTCTACTTAAGATGTTCCTTTAAGGATGGAACACCCGAAAAATAATAAGAGCCAGGATTGAATACGGCCATACATAAATTAGTGTATGAATGGAGAAAAATCTGAAATTTAGAGGAAAAATCTAAAGACATAATGTAACTCTGACTTTAATATGTCTCAGAGAAAACTCTTAAGTGTCGCTAAAAAGTAACGACACATCAAAGAATCATCACAATACCATTATTTTATTAGTCGATATATTTTCCTAAAATAAAGTATATTTATTTTAAATATTTTTTTTTCTATTTTTTTGTCTTTTTAAATTTCATTTATGTTTTTTTCTAAACTGAGAATTAAAGATATTAATTTAAATATGAATTAGAATGTTCTAATAGGAGAATAGACAAAAATTTATTTAAGTAAAATAAAATGGTATTAAAATAGACGACTACAACGGGCTACAATATTGTAGTGATTAAAAAGGAAAGAAAAATTGTTTTTAAAATTTGTAATATATATATTTTTTAATTTTCCAGCTTTATATTTCAGTTTAGATTTTTAAGTTAATGGTTAAACAGTTTTAACAAAAGATGGCGGCTCCGTCAAAAAGATTAAGAAAAACATCAACAAGTGAAAACTTCAAAGGCTTGAGATAAACATTGCACTAAACGACATAAGCTAAAAGCTAAATATTTAGGTTCGAATCTCCGCAAAATGTGGGTTTTAATCTCTATGGCTGTTTATTGTGATAATTGAGGAGCAATTGAAACTGCTGTGTTTATGCACGTGTCAGGACTTTATAAATGGGGCTTAAATTTACACAGTGGATTTTACAGACATATATATGTATATATATACATATATATAAATATATACGTATTGTATGTATGTATATATACATATATTTGTGTTAAGAGAGGCAATTATCAAAATCGTTATCATCTAATGCAGATGTTTCCTTGGGGTTCGCTCACACTAACTTATAAAAAATTGGTTCCATTCTCATCCAGAAAAGTTGGACGAGTGATTCCGTTTGATATTCCATATGCGACTGTGTCATTTTTTTCTACTGTAGCATCTATATGACATCTGTGTGCACTACATTTTTTTCTCAGCAGCTATTTTTCTTCAATTATTTACAGTATCCTGTGCTATAGAATGGGAATGTCTCTGTACAAAACAGATGCAACTCAGATGGTCCGTGCGCTGTCCGTTTTTTTTTCTCGCACCCATAGACTTGAATAGATATGTCTTATGCTTGTGACTGGGTCCGCTCCACTTAACCCTTGGGGCGGACCCATCCTACCGCTGCACTTCCTCCTATTTGTGTTACACTCTGGAACACAAGCTGGTGCCGCGGCTCCTCAGTGTACAGGAGGAAAGACGTTGCACAGGGGTGAGAGAGACGGCGCACAATGAGGGGACAGAGAGCGCACAGGGGGGTAAGACAGCACAAGGGGGGAGAGACAGCATAAGGGAAGATAGAGCGCACAAGGGGAAGAGAGAGTGCATGGGGGAGAGAGACAGCACAAGGGGAGAGCCAGCATAAGGAGAGAGTGCACAGGGGGAGATACAAAACAGGGGAGAAAGAGCATACAGGGGAGAGACAGCACAAGGGAGAGAAAAAGAACAGGGGGAGAGATAGGATGGGGATAGGCAGCACAAGGGGAGAGAGTGCAAAAGAGGGAGAGACAGCACAAAGCGCGAGAGAGTGGAAAGGGGGAAGAGAGAGGGCATAGTGGGCTACCCCATGTAGCAGCCGGCTCCCCTCGCCCTCATTGGTGGCACTACGATAGTTGTACACGTTCTAGAATCACCCGATGTGATCGAATCAGGTCCCCATCTAGTTATTACATAAAAGTACAATAAATGTGTTGCTGAACAGTGGCCCCCAGACAGGGTTACAGGTGGGCCCTTGGCAGCTTAGTCCAACACTGTGTGCACTTATGATGCATTTTTCCTTGCGTTTTTTCCCACTTTTCTGATTGGATGAAAACTATTGCAAACCGCTGAACGTTGCTGCAGATCTTAAAAAAAGAAAGGAAAGTTTTGAACGCTCAATTCGCAAGGAAACAAATAGGCAGCGTGTCCCTGAGATTTCAGAAGCCTAATTCACTTGGCACTGTAAAACAAACCGCAGCAATAATGCAGCAGAAAAGCAGAGTGTGAACAAGCGCTTTGTTTTCTATTCTGCCCTCAGACTAACTTTAACCGTGTTATTGACGTTTGCGTTCTCCCAATGCTTTGCTCTCGGGAGCTCTGCGTTTAGCTGTAAATGAAGAAGAAAATATCATGTAAACAATTACAAAGCTTTCCATGTAGACTCTGTGGAACGTTCCATGTAGACTCTGCGGAACGTTCTGTGGCAGTTTTTCCTTTATATAGAATTTGTAAACAATTTCTCTTCTTCATTTCTGCTGTCACATAGTGAAATGTAATTATTTACTTCATCCATAAAAAGGCTTGGATACTATTATTATACAAGTTTATGGGATTGGTATATACATTTTAATGATACATAAAACTCTTGTCATGCGGAGATGTTAACCAGCCCGCGTATATGTCCTGGACCAGCTCCTAATCTCCTTTTGACTTTATTGACTTTCTGAATTCGTGCTGCTTAACCCCCTCTAAAGAAGATAAGACAAGACAATCATAAGAATGTTCAGACTGTTCTTCTCAGCACAGAAATAATAAACATTTCTACAGAAGTAGGAGAATCCATTCCTCCCACTGATGGAACTTGGCTGCTTATGTTATGATATGCCGTGTTATCAAAACTAATAAAAGCATAGTAATAAAAGGAAGGACACGGGAGATTTGTATCTTGATTCATATAAACAAAATATGATTTGGATCGGTGATGTGCAAGTATAGGCATAATCGTGGCTGCATATATAACTTCTGCTTTTGCTTTCCTTAAAGGGGTTGTTCACTTCTAGGACAACTCCTTCTCATTCCTCATATTTGTCCCCATTAAAATAAAAAAAAGCCTATACTCACCTACTGTGTCGGGGCCATTCCTGACACTCACTTCTTCTTGATAACTTATACGTCGTAGGCAGGGAGAGAAGCCGGTGGTGAAAGGCACCGACATAGGAGGTGAGTATAAGCTTTTCTATTTTAATGGGACTATACATGAGGGATGAGAAGGGCTTGTCCTAGGTTGGCCCTCTAAGAGGACAGTACATGGCACAAAAATCTGCTCTGTGGTAATCTTTTTCTCATTCCTCTGTAAGGCAACCTGACAGCTGATGCATGCTGCTTGATCCACAGTCGGCATGTATCAGCCACTGGTTTTATCATTACAAACATGTATGTTTGACTCTAAAACACTGTAGCTTGTCCAATAAAAACATACTGTAAAGGCCAGCGGGAAGAAAGTTACACAGAAGACTGGTTGGACAGTCAGGTCCTTGGCTGCTACTCCTCGCCTGTTTCCCATGAATGACAGATTTTCGAGTGCATAGAGAAAGAACATTAAACACTGGCAACAAGCGAGGAGAAACCACCAGGGACCCAACTATACAACTACTCCCATGCGGATCAGCCCCCCGGTTGCTTTTAAACTTTTTTTCTCTCGAAATGTTGCAGTGTTACAAAGTCAAACATATACCGCTGAACTCATGGGGCCGGTGCAAACCACAATATGTATCAACAGCCAGGTTCTCTTTAAGGCCTGTATGACAGTGTTTTGCCTAGAGTGTTTTTACTCCTGCTTTCTCATGCACCTCAGAATTAAGCTATCATTTGATATACTTTTTAGAATTTTTGGAGCTAACACATGCAAATAGGAGGCAAACATACAAACTTGATGGAGATGTTGGTCTAGGTTGGAATCCAAGTGCCCAGAGCGTGGGATGAATTCCACCAATTTCTTCAATATTCTGCATTATTAAATCCCTTGTACCACCCCAATAGACTTGATTGATGTCTGTTCACTTCTTCTGAAACAGAGTAGACATCACACCATTGTAGGGCTGGGCGATTAATCGAATTAATTCGATTAATTCGCCCCTGCTGTGGCCACGATTGTGGTTTTAACCACAATCGTCAAATTCGATTTAAAATGGCGTCTGGAGCGCTGTTTAGAAGCCGGCCGGATCTTCTAAACAGCGCTCCGGACGCCTAGCGGTAATCCCGAGTGTAACTCGGGGTTGACTTTCACTTTCAGAAGCGGTAACCCCGAGTCACACTCGGGATTACCTGCTGATGGTAACGCTGCCGAGGGTGAGGACTTGGTTTGGGGTCGGCTGAGCCCCTGCTGCTGATGAGCCCCCGGGAGGAAGGGGGGGGTGCTGACACGTTCCCAGCACCGCCCGCTGCCGCCCCTGCAGCGGCCGCGGGAAGAGGACCGGACGGGGCCCAGCACCTCCGCCGCCCCTGCTGTGCAGCCGGGGGATGTGCTGACAGGCCGAGCTGGCTGAGCCCGGCACAGCACCACCGCCGCCGCCCCTGCTGTGCAGCTGGGGGATGTGCTGACAGGCCGAGCTGGCTGAGCCCATCACAGCACCACCGCCGCCGCCTCTGCTGTGCAGCTGGGGGATGTGCTGACAGGCCGAGCTGGCTGAGCCCGGCACAGCACCACCGCCGCCGCCTCTGCTGTGCAGCTGGGGGATGTGCTGACAGGCCGAGCTGGCTGAGCCCGGCACAGCACCACCGCCGCCGCCTCTGCTGTGCAGCTGGGGGATGTGCTGACAGGCCGAGCTGGCTGAGCCCGGCACAGCACCACCGCCGCCCGCCTCTGCTGTGCAGCTGGGGGATGTGCTGACAGGCCGAGCTGGCTGAGCCCGGCACAGCACACCGCCGCCGCCTCTGCTGTGCAGCTGGGGGATGTGCTGACAGGCCGAGCTGGCTGAGCCCGGCACAGCACCACCGCCGCCGCCTCTGCTGTGCACCCGAGGGATGAGGACCGGGGGATGTGCTGACAGGCCGAGCTGGCTAAATGTTTCCCGGGAAACGAGGTCAGTCACGATAGTTCCTACGTTGTTCTGGCATCCCCTGAGCTACCCGCCTTATATATTGATTAATGGCATAGAGAAGGTTACGTGGAGATGTGATAAGGCGAGGTAAAACGGGGAGAAGGCTGCTGTGGTGGCGTGTGCTGTGGTGATATGTGCTGTGGTGGTGTGTGCTGTGGTGATGCGTGCTGTGGTGATGCGTGCTGTGGTGATGCGTGCTGTGGTGATGCGTGCTGTGGTGATGCGTGCTGTGGTGATGCGTGCTGTGGTGGCGTGTGCTGTGGTGATATGTGCCGTGGTGGCGTGTGCTGTGGTGATATGTGCTGTGGTGATGCGTGATGTCTGCTGTGGTGGCGTGTGCTGTGGTGGCGTGTGCTGTGGTGGCGTGTGCTGTGGTGATGCGTGCTGTGGTGATGCGTGCTGTGGTGATGCGTGCTGTGGTGATGCGTGCTGTGGTGGCGTGTGCTGTGGTGATATGTGCTGTGGTGATATGTGCCGTGGTGGCGTGTGCTGTGGTGATATGTGCTGTGGTGGTGTGTGCTGTGGTGATGCGTGATGTCTGCTGTGGTGGCGTGTGCTGTGGTGGCGTGTGCTGTGGTGGCGTGTGCTGTGGTGATGCGTGATGTCTGCTGCGGTGATGTGTGCTGTGGGAAATGCAGGACATAGCTAAAGTAGATAATAACTGAAGGTAAAGGCAGTTTATAGTTGCTGTGTGACAGGAATTATACTCCAGGTCCTATATTCCATCCTCCTCCCTATATATTATATCTCTCCCCCTCCTTACAGATTATAGAATACCTGGGTGACTGGTCCTATATCCCCTCGCTCTCCTTACATATTCTATAATATACCTGTGTTCTATATCCCTCCCCCTCCTTACAGATTATATACCTGTGCCCTATATCCCCTCATATATTCTATACCTGGGTCCTATATCGCCTCCCCATCTTTATATATTCTATACCTGGGTCCTATATCCCCTCCCCCTCAGGGCCGCACCGTCCATTGGACAAGGTGAGCCCTGTCATTCAGGCGGCAGCCGGCAGGGGGAGCGGCAGTGCAGAAGGGGGCGGCGCCTCATGCACGCAGCCTCCCCCTGTCATGGCGCCGGCCGCTCACCCCGCGCGCACCGCAGGTAAGCGGCGCGACCCGGGGAGAGGGACAGAAGGGGCGGCAGAGCGCCCACGGCTCAACAGCACAGCCCCCCCCCCCCCGATACTCACGGCCGCGGCCGGCAATGACTGCCGGCTCAGGCGGCCCAGGCGGCAGAGGGGGCGGCAGTGCCGGGCTCCACCAGCACTAACCCCCCCCCCCCCCCCCCCCGTAATCGGTGCCGCGGCTCAGGCGGCAGAGGGGCTTGGTGCACCCCTGCTCCCCCTCATACATTATATACCTGGGGGAACCTGCTCCGTTCAATAGATGCGGTCTCCTTAAAGTTATAGAAAATAGAAAAAAAAATTGAGATTTAAATCGAAAATCGTCCATAGGTTTAAATAAAATCGAGATTTTGATTTTTCCCAAAATCGCCCAGCCCTACACCATTGTGGGTGGTGCTAAGCAGGGATTCATTTGGAAGATTGATGCACTAGGTGGGAATTGTCCATCAATGGTGATCTTGTAGCCCTTGTACATGAAGAGTTAAAGTTGATTTTCAATGACGGAATATCCATTTATAGCCGGGAAGTTTTGTCTACTTTTTTCATTTAATACTCTAACAATTGCATTAGTATCGAGGTCCTTAATTTGACAGATTCTATTTAGGATAGAGTGAATGTTTGATTAGTAGGATACCTGGTGATTAGCAGAATGAAAGGACTGAAGGGCATCAGATTCCGGCTAATCAAATCTTTATTGTCTATTCTTTATATAAGATATAATGTTTTGTCAGATGAACCAGTATGTATCCTATGAATGGACAGAGCATTCTGCAAATTGCTGAATAGCTAAAGAATTAATGTTTGTCGCAAAAATGTCTGCCTCAACTATGTCTACTTGACAAGCCCATTATGAGTCCTTCATTGTGTTATGTCGCTAGACAGGTGATAATTAATGTTTCTTGCAATGTAAATGTGTGACTGGTATATGCTTTACTTGTTACATTCACATATGCTGGGTTATGACTGAAATTACAATTTATTTTATTACTGACTTGAAATGTATAATTAGAAACCAATGTATCTATGTGTGGAAAGCAGTAGTCACATAAATTGGACAGGTTGGATCAGCGCCCCAGATTACCAGTGGGTCTGTCCATAGGCCAGGGCTGTGATGAAGTAAAAACCGGTTGGAGACAACTTCATTTGGATGCGTCTATGGACCCAATCACTTGCGACTAGAGTCTGTGTCTTATGGTATGTGGTCCGCAATGAAATTAACAGGCCTTGTTAATGGTGTGTGCTATGTGTAGCCATTTATAGTAAATGTGCATCTGCTCTGTATAGATAGGAAGTGGGTTCTCCTTGTGGCTTAAAGTGGTTGTCCGGTCTTACCATAAACTGCCTCTATAATACTGTAGATTACTGAATCCTTAAAGCGTGCAGTGACTATGCTGTCAAGATTCTCTGGTATTGCCGGCAAGAGCAGGTGGTTTGTATACATGCAGCCACATGTCAACTAAATGGGCTCATTCTCTTTAAATTCACTTCGGTTGATAGTACAAGCACGTCTAGTCATAATCTGTTATACAAATCACATATTTGTAATTATGTGGCCATCTTCTTTCACTGGCAGTACGGAGAATCCTGACAGTGTGCACACCACACATTGTAAGGATTCAGAAGTCTGCAGTCACATAGACTGTCGTCAAACTTGTGTCACAAGATCAGACAACCTCTCTAAGGAACCCCAATCCAACAGTGGACTTGTCCATAATGGATCATGCACTTGATACCTGGTCCTTTCCGGAAGTACAACAATAAGGCCATTTGGTAGATATTCCTGATTATACTCCCAAGTAAGATGTCAGTTCTTTTTTATACAGTACAATGCCATTTAAGAATGAAGGTGGCAAATCTGGGGACCTCAGTTGCTAATATTCCAGTGTCCTCCTAGTAAACAAATCTATATGAAGTTCTTCTCCTTCTACTCTATATCAGAGGTCTTCAACCTTTCTGACCTTGAGAACCTCATTTAGCTTTCAGAGAGGGTCACAAACCACATTTAGTTCTGAGAGAGGCTGGTTGACCACATCCAGCTCCCGCCTACTGCACTATAGTGACATCCAGAGTGCCCATTACCGGTACAATGGCAGCCAAAGCTTTTCTACAGAAATCACGTCGAGTCAGTATAGCAAGATTAAGGTGTTCCTACCTCACCCCTACTCAGATCTGCTCCTCTGTGTGAGGCTACTCACAATAGTCACCATCTGGAGACCTGCTCTTCATAGCTTGTTTGTTAGACCTGGTGCTAATGCAACAAGCTGTCAGTCAACCCTGAGCCACACATTAGGGTCCACAAGCCACAGGTTGGGGAGCCCTGCCCTATTTAGTTACAGCTGTGACAAAATGATAAAACAGATATTAGGAAAGCCATGGGCAACAGACTTTCTGTCCTAACCACAACTTGTCAAATGGCTTTATCCCAGGTGCTATAGTTATCTATAGAGGTTACAAAGAATATAGAGTTCAGTCTACAGATATAGTGGTGGGGGCTCCCTGTTTTCTCCTATTGCAGGATTCCTTTAACAGTTAATAAGTAACTTCCTTACAAAAGTGAAGAACTACGAATGGAGAATATACAGTAGAATCATGTGCTTCAAGAAGAAAGGTGACGATACCAGGAAAGTACCGTAGTTATACATTAGACTGTAAATAATAATAATAATCATATTACACACACGTATAGTTTACGTTGTCTCACTATGTTTTGCTGAAAAAAAAGGAAACTACAATATAATGAAATATTCCCAGCCAGTAACAGTTAATAGAGATTTGGCCCAGATCTACACGTGACGTATAGACTGAATTTCCAGGACCAGGAGGAAGACTGTCATGTCTGCTTGGCTCATCTTTTAATAATGGAGATCTCGGTGCTGTCATTTCTCCTTTCCTTCCTGCGACTTCTCCCCCTCACCTTGTGTCTTCTTCCAGTCTGGACTGATTTCATGCATTTATTATTCCTGTGCAGCTGGAGGGATGTCTCATACACGAGCAATGCAGGTGGAAATCAGGATTTAGTTAATGCGTATATTCACCATTCCCTTGCCGGAAGAGGCCTTTATTTTATTATTTGTTGCTGGAACCAACAATGCTACCAAAATGTAACTCAGAACAAAACATTTTCTTTTCTTTCATTTTTTATTTCCTTTTCTTTCTTTCTTTCTTTCTTTCTTTCTTTCTTTCTTTCTTTCTTTCTTTCTTTCTTTCTTTCTTTCTTTCTTTCTTTCTTTCTTTCTTTCTTTCTCTCTTTCTTTCCTTCTTTTCTTTCTTTCTTTCTTTCTCTCTTTCGTGCAAAGCGTAACAAGATACCCCTTCAGGTATCTCCTATACATACTGTTTTTTAAAAAAGTCCGCAGCACTCCAATTCAGTTTTTGCCAAGGTAGTGCCTATGCTGAAATAAACCTTGGCAAAGAATGAATTTGGAGTGCTGCAGACTTTATTTTTCAAAAAACTGTATCTATCTATCTATCTATCTATCTATCTATCTATCTATCTATCTATCGCTAGCTAGCTATCTAATATCTCCATCTCTCTATCTTATCTTTCATCTATTCTTCCATCTATCCATCTCTATCTATAGGGGCCGTCACACGCTACGATATCATTAAAGATATCGCTGAAACGTCACAAACGTTGTAGTTGCGTGTGACACATTGATCTTACAAGCAATAAGTGGTCTGATCGGACATCGCAGATATGAGATCCGGACCCCATATCAGACGATGTTGATCCTGCAATCTGCTGCATCGTTCTGTGTGACACCGCGATAACGATCTTCTTTATGATTTCGCCTATTCTCAACATTGACAAGCATCATTCGCTGGTTGTGTGAATGATACCTGCACGTAACATCGCTGCTGCGTCGTGAACATTATCTGTACATGTGACACCTCACTAACAATGTTGTCCATGAGCGCGAACCCCTGAGATCGTAAGTGAGACCGCTCACAATATCGTAGAGTGTGATGGCCCCTTATGTCATAGCTATCTATCGTTCTACAAAGAAAAAAATTTCTCTTTTATATATCTTTCTGTCTAATATTTCTATTTATTTAACTCATATCTATCTATCTATCTCATCTCTTTTTTTTATCTATCTAAGGGTACCTTTAGACGCCGCTACTGGCGGGTGGATACAACCAGCTACATGCAACAAATGTAGCTTGCATCGGCAATATACCCCGTAGTAGCGGCGTGTGAAGACGGTAGGAGGCACCCGGCAGTAGATGCATCTGTTTCCGAGCACTGCCCTGAAACAGGTGGCTACACAGCCGATTGTAGCGAGCTGTATCGGCGTGTAAAGAAGGAACAGAAGGGTTGTATCTACACCACGCTATGTACCTGGTATGTAGCTGGGGCGTGACACAGGCTCCGGGTTACCGCGCCCCATCAGCGATCATTGGAGGAAGCTCCTGCATGACGATTGGTAGTCGCTGCATAGGGAGGCATATTTAAGGAGCTGACCAGTCACACTACACAATTGCTCGAGCGTCATGTATTAAACAGCGTCCTGCGATGCCTGCCCAATCATGATGTTCTTGCTTTGTCCTATCAGCGTACGGACGTCTCGTAATCCACAATTGTGGCACGTCTATGTGTTGTCCCTGCTGCACCAGGTCCGCCCATATTTACTTGTTGTAGCGGTGTGTAAATGAGGTAAGGTAAGCTACAGATGGCTACTTGTGGCACCCGGCGGTGTATCTAGAGATAGATGTAACCTGCTGTAGCGCACCTTGTGGCGGTGTGTAAAGGTGGTGCGATTACCGTTTGAAACCATTTGTGCGTGCTCGTGCACTTGAAGTAGCTGGTTGTATCCACCCGCCAGTAGCGGCGTGTAAAGGTACCCTAAGGGTACTGTCACACCTGGCGATGTTGGCGGCGATAGGCCACGCCCCAGACATTGCCGATGCGTCGCCTAATGTGAATGGGCGAGGGCGGTGCATTTGAGTGATCGCCTGGTTTCACAGCAGCGCTCTGAAACCAGGCGAGCACTCTGGGGCGATGTGTACACATCGCCCCATGTAAACGGGGGACGGCGATCTCGCAGGCGATGGGAGCCATAGGCTCCCATGTTACGGCATCGCCGCTGGGGTTTTTAGACACCCCAGCAGAAGCGCCGCCTGTAAGATTGCCGGTGCGTCGCCGGAGGTGTCGCCACATGTAAACATGCCAAAAATGTTCGCGCTCCCTCCCGTTGCTGGCGACATCTCCGACGACGTCACCTGGTGTGACGGGCCCCTTACATCTCTATGGCGGCCGTCACACACTACAATTTTGTGTGGGAACTCAATAACGATGTCAGTGGTGTGTGCTTGTGAACAACATCGTTAGTGAAGTGTCACATGTATGGATAACGTTCAGGACACAGCAGCGATGTTACCTGCAGGGATCGTTCACACAACCAGCGACCGATGCTTGTCAATGATGTGAATAGGAGAAATTGGTCAGATCGGTTATGGCGGTGTCACACAGAACAATGCAGCAGATTGGATGATCGACATCGTGTGATATGGGGTCAGGTTCCCATATCTGTATATAACGATCTGACCACTTATCGCTAGTCAGATTGACCTGTCACATGCAACGATGTCATAGGAGCGATGCCAAATCAGGCACTTTCCAACGATATCTTTACATATATCGTAGCGTGTGACGCCCGCCTATCTCATATCTATCTATTGATCTATATCTATCATCTATTTATTTATCTGTCTATAGGCGCCATCACACGCTACAATATCATTACCGATATCGCTGAAACGTCACAGGTTTGCAGTCACTCTAATAACGTGTTAACGACGTCGTTCTGTGTGACATGTCGATATTACAAGCGATAAGTGGTCTGATTGTCCATCGCAGATTTGAGAACTGGACCTCAAATCAGACGATGTTGGCTCGTTGGATGTGCTGCATCAACATGTGTGACAAGTCGATACCGATAACTACTGTGAAAATCAGCGATTCCCAAATCATGCACGTAGGCGTGCCTGGGGGTTGTGTTTTCTTCGCCTCCCCTGTTCCGATTAGTTAACATTCCTGTGTTCGGATTGGCTGCCTGTGTATGCATGCACTGTTAGTCCGTCGCCATGTAGGAATGCTGACACTTGTTTTTATGTTATCAGAACTACAGTTTGACATTATTACATACATTACAATTTAAATACATGAAGACATATCAACACACACATAAAACATAACAAAAAGAATTATACTCTGCACACACATGTGGACATTGTGTTGTGTGTATGGTGACTAATTATGAGATAAACAGTAACCATAGCCGTACATTGCAGTTCCCAAACTGCACACACGAGCATCCCAGGATTACACTTGGGGAACGCGCCAGTGTCTTGGCCAGCCGTGAAGTACATGAGCCAATACTTTTAATTACGAGAAGGTTCACAGGACGACAGCAATCATATAGTGACCAGCTTTATGGACAAGTGTGACCAATGGCAATGGAGTAGAGTACACCAATCATAGTGCTAGGGGCATGGAAACAAACCTCGGCACGCCTACCTGCCAGACTGGAACAACAACTACGCTCACATTGAGCAGTGAATAATTGACGTTGCTGCTGTGTGACAGCGTATAAATGACGAAAAATTTGGATCGCTAGGTCGTCCTGACGAGCGCTGGATCGAGGCATCGTTGAAGCAACTTAAACGATATCTGTGCGTGTGACATGATGACAATGAAAAATTGTCATCGCACGAATGATACGCCAATACTCACATCTTTGGTGACATCATTAATGATATCGTAGCGTGTGACGGCCCCCCTTATTTCATATCTATATCTATCTTATATCTGTTTATCATAACTATCTATTGACCTCTATCTATCTATCTATCTATCTATCTATCTATCTATCTACTATTAATTTAATTCTGGAATCTATCAAATTCAAATTTTAAATTCAAAGCAGCTTTATTGGCAGTAATAAATACTCATCAGTTTTGCCAAAGCAAGTGATCAAAAGGGAATAGGGATAGGGACTGTAGGGATGTTGGGTAGGGCTGTAGGATAGGTGGATGGGGGCACACGAAGTGTGGGGGCTGTAGGAGCAATGGGCAGGGACAGATCCAGGGTTGGGGCTATAAGAACAATGTATCTGTCTACATCTATCTATCCAGCTTCTGACCTATTTTGCTCTAATTTAACTAGTTGTATATTTTTAGGACTGAAAAGCGCAGCAATAAATATTTCATTTAGTTTTCAGCGTTATGGATTTATCTAAGTTTCAGTCCTTTCCAAAAGATCGTATCATTTGCTCATGTTGTTCCTTCCACTTTCCTGTTTTCGCTAATGCCAATGTGCTTCCAAGAACTGTTTTTCAATTAATAATTTATTTCCTCTTCAATAAAAACATAATGTGTAGCTGCAGATGTGGCTGTAGACCGAGCGCAGTCCTGAGCCCCGGCCATGAGACTTGTGGGGGGATCGGATCTGGATGAGCTTCTCGGGTTACAGCCCAAAACTTGCTGAAACTTTTTTTTTTTTTTTAATAAAAGCAGATTGTACATTAATGATGAAGGCTTGTTTTGTCGTAGTCAGCAACTATTATAGAAATATAGTTTCTGGTATTCTGGCAGCGGGTTTCTGAGCCGCACCCGTCCTCTGTATACATTCCCAAAACTTCCAACTGTTTGGATCTGGGCACCGGCTCTCATCACTTAAATATTATGGAAAAACAAACCATTTCTGCTCACACAGAAGTTCCCTCGCAACTGGAATCTCAGATAATATTACTGATGACTATTTTTGAATGGAGAATATTTTTGATGATATTTTGGTGTTAGAGTGTGGGATATGACCATCACACATTGCCCTGCATGGCCTCTACCTGGAAAATAAAAGGTGTTTTAGAGCGGTAGGTAGACGGGCGAGCGGTCTATCACCATCGTCATTCATCTGGAGCATTCACTGTTTTGTGCTATTTATTAAACAACAGTTTCCATTGCTTATTTCTTTACTTTCTTGTTGATCGTCACCGGTCAACATTTTAGACTGTTGTTCTTATATATATATATGATCTACAGAAAGGAAGGGCAGAATACAATGGGCACCTATGAACAATTGTCTCTCCAGTGATTACACAGTGTAATGAACTTTTTGCATTCGTTGCTTAGGAGAAAAATAAACACAAAGGAAAAACAGCAATGCAGCAAATACAGTACGGTGAATAATAGAAACAATAATAATTCTGAATAATTCAGCTCATTCAGGTGATGAATGGAGGATTCCTGTGTTTATTTATTATTCAGAATATTTTTTAAATCATTTTATGCATTATATACTTCTTTCATATATTTCAGGACTTTTTTCTAATGGTCAGGATCTATCAATATAATATTAGTATTAATAGGGACTGATCCATTTTATATATTTATATCTACATACGGTATATAAATATATATATATATATATATATATATATATATATATATATATACAGTATATACATATATATAAATATATATATATTTAGGTGAGCCCTCGTGGACAGGATCCCCAGCCCTATTGTACCCATATGATTGATTTGTCGTCGTTTTTGACCACTTGTCTTTGTCTACCCTCTAACTTGTAAAGCACTATGTATCCTAATAGCGCTATATAAATACCTAATAATAATAATAATAATAATAATATATATATACATATATATATGCAATTATTGAAATAAAGTGAATAAATATCTGACAACCATATAATGTGTAAATTGTAATCACAGTCAAAAACCATAGCTCACAAATACATAGCATGAATCAGTCGCTATTAATACTAAAATGAATAATAATAAAATTATATATATATATATATCACATATGTATATATATTATAACTTATTAAAGTTATTGTTACAGTTTTACTAGGCAAATTTTCCTATAAGTCTGAAGGAATATTATAAAAAATACTTTTTGTTTGTCATGCTATATTATTTACTATAGTTCTTTATTTGAAATAGAACAAGTGGATAAAAAAATATCCAAGCTTTACTTATGTGATATATAGAAAAAGTGTAGAGGCTGCGTGTTACAATCAAATAATAGAGAATATCTGAAGGAAACAATATGAAAATATGAACAAGTGGAGACATATTCCTTATAAGAAGAAAAGAAAACATAGAAAAGACACCAAAAAGTGGAAAAAATAAATAAGTAAATAAAAATAATATATACGGTATGTATACTGCATGTGTATATATACACATATACGGTACATGTATACATATATGTGTATATGTATATATACAATATTGAGTTATTAGTAAATGTGTCTCTGGTCTCCCAGAAATGCCCTGAAACACGGCAATAGTACATAGATTTTTGAAAATATTCGAATTCATTGAGATGCACTAGTATAATATATATATATAGGCTTGAGAAAGGACACACAGTCTGAAACGTCGCCACGCCACAGGCAATAATGATCCACTTTATGGAGTAAACTGTGCTGTTTTTTCCTATTTTTTCTCTATTTGGATGGACACTTGGACAGGTGTTGGAGAAAGCGTGCACACTTTTTGGTAAAATAAGTTTGGTACTGTTCCTTTTTTATTTAATTATATATATATATGTACATATATATATATATATATATATATATATATATATATATATATATATATATTACACTAGTGGCATCTCAATGAATTAGAATATTTTCAAAAAATCTATGTAATATTGCAGTGTTTCAGGGCATTTCTGGGAGACCAGAGACACATTGATAATCAATATTGTAGTCACACTTTGATGTCTCGTGGAATATGGCAGCGCGGTTTGTAACCCTTAATCCTCCCTACTCTATATGCACCACGCTGGGGACTGCAGCAGCCATGATATGCTTTTTTAGTGGTAAGGCCTCTGATACCTATTTAGGTCATATTTTATCTCCCCGACCATTTACCCTCCCTACTTTAATTTTCTGAGATAATGACCTTTGGGTTTTCACTGTTTGTAAGCCATAATCATCAACATTAACATAAATAAACACTCGAAATAGATCACTCTGTTTGTAATGACTCTATATAATATGTGTTTCAGTTTATGTATTCAATGACTGAATTCAATTCACTTCTTGATTATATACTAACTGATTGGGATGCATGAGTATATATTTTTTTTATTATTATTATTATTTTACTTTTTCGAATAAAATTGAAATAATATCAGAAATAGAACTGTAGCACAATATTGCACACTTTTTTTCTTAAATAAAAGTGAAATGTTAAAATGTTAAATTTCTAAGTTCTGAATTTCAAATTTTATTAAATGAAACATTTACCGTAGATTAAATTACATATTTGACAATAATCTGTATACAGTACTTATTGATTATTTGTTTGTCTAGAAAGATACCGTATATCTGTTTTCTTTTATACTCAGCATTGGTTTATTTTAGTATTTCTTTTTATTTCCGTTTTACATATCCCAATATTCTACATTTTCAAGTCTATTTTTTTTTTTTTTAATAAGTAGAAGGATTTTTTTTGTATTAATATCTGCAACCCGCATTAAAGAAAAATTACATGAAATCTTTTAATTGCATAAAGTTCCACTTCTGCCCATGGAGCGCGCGGGGCGACTCCCGGGTCACAGCCTGAATTTAAACAATTTAGCCCGGACTTATCCTGGATCGCAGATTTATTCCCGCAGCCTCGGCACTTACAGAAACTGAAGCAACTAATTACGGTATATTTTTCTCATTCAATAAAAAAGCCTTTACTCAGGAGCATGAAGGAGGAACCCAGGAGGCCGAGCAGTAAGAGAAGTTAATTTTAATAAACAGCGCTGTGGGCACCGTGCCATGTGGCTCGTACCGGAGCTGCACAAATCACGGGGAACGAGGCAGCTCTAGGATGCAATGAGTCGCTCATGATTTGTTTCTTTATTTCTACATATCTACATTTACTGCTTTATTGTTCCTCTCTATTGCCAGACAATAAAATCACGCATTTCTAAATGACAGCAACATATTTACTTTTCAGTCACTCTAGAAATATTGCCTGGCTGTTCCTCTCAGAGTCTTATGCTTTTTCATTATTACATTTTGTTCCTAGAGCCTGAGCATAAAGGCAATGTAAAATACATGTATAAATGAATATGGGATTAAAGCTCTCAAACATTTTCTTTTATGGGCCTTCACTTTTATTTTAATTTAATATTTTATAATAGTATTTTTTTATTATTAATATTATTAATAAGAATATTATTAATAATAATTGTTTATTGATTGAGTAATTTTGGGGTTACTATCTTTTATTTATTAGGAAAACATTTTTGTGCAATGCCTATATATTAGGCTAGGGCCACACTAGCGCTTGCATTCTGTCCTGGGGATCCGCCAAAGAGGAGGATTACCGGAGCCTTAGCGCAGCCTTAACGTAGCCTAACGCTATGTTAACGCTGCCATAGAGTATCATGGGGCAACAGATGCATGGCGCATGTTAACGTGGGCACATAAGGTGCCTGCATTTCAAATCTTCCGCATCATGTGGTCCGCTTGAATTAGCGCGAGATTTGAAGCACAGGCACCTTTTGTGCCCGAGATAACATGCGCCGTGCATCCACTGGCCCATGATACTCTATGGCAGCTTTAACATAGCGTTAGGCTACGTTTAAGGCTGCACTAAGGCTCCGATAATCCTCCTCTTTGGCGGAGCCCCAGAACGGAATGCAAGCGCTAGTGTGGCCCTAGCCTTAGAGCACATCAGGCTGCCAGTGAAATCAGCTGAATAGTAAGGCTACATTCACAATGTCCTTTTTTGGTCTGTTTTTGCTCGTCGGTTTTTGTAGCAAAAACCAGGAGTGGGTGATAAATACAGAAGTGGTGACGTGTTCCTATTAAACTTTTTATCTGATTTTTCCACGCCTGGTTTTGGCTACAAATACTGATGAACAAAAACAGACCAAAAGTGCATAGTGTGACTGGAGCCTAATACCTGTGGAGTGATATACTAGGTTACCCAAAGTAGATAATTGTTGGTATCTGAAACTGTAAGGTTGTGTGCACACATTGCTTTTTTGGTGTATTTTTCCTCCAGGAGATGCAGAAATTTCTGCAACCAAATACTCAACGTGCGCACTAAATCTAAGGCCTCATTCATACGTCCATTTCTCGCATATGGGTTCTCACTGCGATTTTCACAGACAGAACATATACCCATTATAAGCTATGGAGCTCTGACATGTCCATGTTTTTGGCGTATGTTTGTTAAAATGAAAGGAGACGTCCATTTTTTGATGCATGTCACAGTTCAAAATTTGGTATTTGATCGGCGACATGGATCAAAAAATACAATTCATGATTACAGACTAATACAAGTCTATTGGTGCATGAGAATCATGGACAGCATATGGATGGCATCCATGTATATTCCATGTGTTGTCCATGAGTAACATTTAGATTTTTTTCCCTAGTGAGAATCATTTATGAAACTCAGATCCACAAGCTCTAATGAAAAACGGTCATTGTTTTTTCAGATAATAAAAATCCTTTACATCAATGGTAACTATGGCCACTGGATTATCTTCTGGCCAGAAGTGGCCATTATGGATTTTATTTTGAATAGCGAAAATAAAGTCTTTTGGCATTTTGTAATCTAATCATATAACACGGTACGTCTCTGTAAAGAGGACCCTTTTGCTCTTATGAGTATGCTATAGGCCACATGCAGGTCCAAGATGAACTGTTTAGAAGGAAAGATAAAGCACAAATAGCATCTTATCTGAGAGAATAGTGCAATAAAGGAATTGCAGAGGCTCACCATGTGTGGTTGTGAACAGTCACAACTACTATGAAAGCATAAAACTGTTTGTCGCAGTCCCCAGTGATTACATAATACAGATGAGGGGTTAACCACCGCGCTGCTGAAATCCACAAGACGTAAGGCCACATGCACACGTCGAGTGTTTGCTGAGTTTTTTTCCTCAGTATTTGTAGCCAAAACCAGGAGTAGATGATTAAATACAGAAGTGGTGCCGTGTTTCTATTATACTTTTCCTCTGATTGTTCCATTCCTGATTTTGGCTACAAATCCTGAGGTAAAAAACTCACCAAATACTGAATGTGTGCTTGTGGCCTTCTGAGGCAGATGGAGCCTCTTAAGGCCATGTGCACACATTAAATATTTGGTGAGATTTTTACCTCAGTATTTGTAGCCCCCAGGGGTGGGCTTTAAATGAAGAACTGGTGACGTTTTCTATTATACTTTTCCTCTGATTGTTCCACTCTTGGTTTTGGCTACAAATCCTGAGGTAAAAATCTCACCAAATACTCAATGTGTGGCCTTACAGTTCCAGAGATAGGAGCCTTTTTTTGGTGTTGATTTTAGGGGAGCATTGGTTGCAAAATAATAATGCAAAGCAGCCTAAAGACAGGACCCCAGAGGATCAGTGAGACAACCCCATTAGTAAAGGCCATAAAAATTTGCACTAAATTATAAAGTCCATATCTCTGGAGTCGTACAGCAGATTTAGAAAAAAAAACTGAATTTGCAAGGAAACAGTGGAATCAAAATAATAACAAGAATTGGTGATGGGTCTTCCTCATGATCACTATTGGTCATGATTTTGTGTAAGCCACTTGTCCTTCAGCAATGACAGCACACACAGTATTCATGTGATTGCTGTCGGCGATCTCTGCTCAGTGCTGATACTTACATAGACAGCACATGCCCATTTTGGCAATTATTTGGTTATATGTGTGATATCATTGCATCAGGAGAAGCAGTAATCACTGATGTGACATCCCTGGTTGGCCTAGAAATTATTTTTTATTTTTAATTTTAAAATATGTCTTGCTCTTGGATCTTTTGTAGTAATATTTGAGGTCAGGATTTCCTGTACCAAAGGGGGTGGCTGGATTTCCCCCTCCCCAGTGACAACTAATATGGCTGACAGCTGCTTCCAAGAACAGACACTAAGTACAAGTCTGGAGCAGAAAAGAGAAATATTACACACAGTTGCTGTATTGAAAGTTAAAGTTTTTTTTTATCGTTTTTTCCTTTTACAGAGGTAATACTGTTGCATTGACATTCAATATCTACTCTGTCTTTTACTTACATATTATAATCCAAGAGAATGACTTTGTTCAGCTTGTCACAAAATTACATTACTATTTTCTTGATACTTGACCTAAAGTAATAGGGTCGTCGCCGGTGCTTATATCTCACCTGTTCACTACTTCAGGCTTTCTATTTGTTTTTTTTGTTTTTTATATATATAGGCAAATATGTCTTTATAGTTATTAGTATTTGTTTATTGTGATACATACTGTATTTTTTGGACAATAAGACATGCAGTACTTTTTCCCCAAAAGTCTGGAGAAAAGTGAGGGGTGTGTTATATAGTCCGGATGTGCGACTTATAGTTTCTAAGCGGTGCTGCGAGATCACAGGAGGCAGAAGCAGGGTCACGCTGCAGGAAGCCGTAGCTGGGGTGAAAATGTGTGGCTGCTGTTTAAGAGAATGAATATTCACTGCTTCCCATGCCTAATGCCACCCACCTCTCTGCACTTAGACACTGAGAAATGGGTGGGATTATGGGTGTGGGAAGCAGTGGACATTTACTTTAATGGCAGGCACTCATGTTTGCCCTAGCTGCCAACTTACTGCAGCTGCTGTCGTGATCGTGTGTCCGCAATTTAAGAAAATAAATATTCACTGATTCCCACACCCATAACCCCAAGAAGCAGTGAATATTCATTTTAGATTATCCGGCAGCTGATATCAGCGTGTAACTGGGGGTGCAGGCTCTGCCCCACTTACACTCAGAAGATGCTGGGTGGTAGGGGAGCGTATGGAAGGTGAGTAGAATCGTGTTTTTTATGTGTACGGCAGAACAGAAGCATATATACCAGGATGGGGATCATATATACCAGGATGACGGACATGTATGCCAGGAAGGGCCCAAGATAAGGACATGTATTCCAGGATGGGATCATACATACTAGGATGGGGATCAAATATACCAGGATGAGGGACATAAATGCCAAGTTGGGCCCAGGATGGGGACATATATATACCAAGATGAAGATCATGTATACCAGAATGAAGGACATAAATGCCAGGATGGGCCTAGAATGGAGACATATATACCAGGATGGAGGACATTAGTACATTATTATGTGGAAGGGGCCCAGAATGTGAGATATTAGTACAGAATTGGGAGACATTGCCCTAATAACAGCATTAGCAGGAGATTCCCCCATAACAGTGCGTTGTGATTATATTTTTGTTTTCATTTTTTCCTATTTTCCTCCTCTAAAACCTAGGTTGTCAAATGGTCCAGTGCATGTTATAGTCCGAAAAATATGGTATATTATATACTTCTGTTGTGTCAGTACTCAGGCAAGAACTGTGTACGCCTTCCGCTAGAACTGCAGACTTTACAGGGGTTATTTGAGCAATTGTGGAGGTCTCAGGACCCAGACCCCCACTCTTCTTGCTTGCTGCTGGAGGATGTAACGAGAAAGAAAACAGATGGCAGACAAAAATAAGTATAAAACATTTTTTTAAAAATCTATCATTATTATGCTAAAAACAAAATACCGTATATACTCGTGTATAAGCCGACCCGTGTATAAGCCGACCCCCTACTTTTGCCCCCAAAAACTGGGAAAACTTATTGACTCGCGTATAAGCCGAGGGTGGACTCCAGCACAGGTATACAACCCCCAGCAGTGAGGTATACAACCCCAAGCAGTGTGGTATACAGGCCCTCCCAGTGGTATACAGGCCCCAGTAGTATCGTATACAGCAGGCCCCCAGTGGTATACAGCAGGCCCCCAGGGGTATATACAGCAGGCCCCCGGGGGTATATACAGCAGGCCCCCGGGGGTACATACAGCAGGCCCCCGGGGGTACATACAGCAGGCCCCCGGGGTACATACAGCAGGCCCCCGGGGGTACATACAGCAGGCCCCCCGGGGGTACATACAGCAGGCCCCCGGGGGTATATACAGCAGGCCCCCGGGGGTACATACAGCTGGCCCCCAGGGGTACATACAGCAGGCCCCCGGGTGTTTATACAGCAGGCCCCGGGGGTTTATACAGCAGGCCCCCAGGGGTACAAACAGCAGGCCCCCGGGGTTACATACAGCAGGCCCCCGGGGGTACATACAGCAGGCCCCCGGGGGTACATACAGCAGGCCCCCGGGGGTACATACAGCAGGCCCCCAGGGGTATATACAGCAGGCCCCCGGGGGTACATACAGCAGGCCCCCAGGGGTACATACAGCAGGCCCCGGGGGTTTATACAGCAGGCCCCCGGGGGTACATACAGCAGGCCCCCGGGGATACATACAGCAGGCCCCCAGGGGTATATACAGCAGGCCCCCGGGGGTACATACAGCAGGCCCCCAGGGGTACATACAGCAGGCCCCCAGGGGTATATACAGCAGGCCCCCGGAGGTACATACAGCAGGCCCCCGGGGGTATATACAGCAGGCCCCCGAGGGTTTATACAGCAGGCCCCCGGGGGTACAAACAGCAGGCCCCCGGGGGTACATACAGCAGTCCCCCGGGGGGTACCCAGCAGCCCCCAGGGGGTATCCAGCAGCCCCCTGGGGGTATCCAGCAGCCCCCAGGGGGTACCCAGCAGCCCCCAGGGGGTACCCAGCAGCCCCCTGGGGGTATCCAGCTGCCCCCAGGGGGTACCCAGCAGCCCCCAAATGCTGGCACTCGCCCCCCTTGTAAGGGCCCCCCCCCCCCGCTGCTTCTCTTACCTTCCCGGTCTTCAGCGCCGCTCCTCGGTGCTCCGTCCTCGCTGCTCCCGTCCTACATCCGGGATCCCCGGCCGTCGCGCGATGACGTCATATGCCTGCGACGGCCGGAGATCCCGGATGTAGCAGGACGGGAGCAGCGAGGACGGAGCACCGAGGAGCGGCGCTGAGCAGAACACCGGGATGGTAATATAAGCAGCGGGGGGGGGCCTTACAAGGGGGGAGAGTGCCAGCATTTGGGGGCATATATGCACTGCTTCCCCCTGCCGCCGATTGACAGGGGGAAGCAGTGCATATATAATGAGCGGCCCCACGTGACGGGGCCGCTCATACAGCAGCCTCCCCCAGCCTCCACAGCCTCCACCACGCAGCCTACCGTATAGACCCGTGTATAAGCCGAGGGGGAGACTTTGCAGCCCAAATTTTGGGCTGAAAAACTCGGCTTATACACGAGTATATATGGTACTTAAAAAAAGAGTAAATCATGAACATAACTGACACAGAACATGTAAAAATGTATATACTTGGATAAATGGCTATAACAATTTTAGTACAAAAGTTGTTAATACATAGACTGTATGATAAATACAGTTGGTCATCATATTAAAGTTGCTAAATAGTATGCCAAGAAATGCAAAGGGCAATATGAGGTAGTCAAAAAGTTGCAAATACAGTCAGAGGAAGAAAATATCAAAAGGTTAAGCCACTGATCATATAGTATATATACCCATCTATGGGAAAGCATACCCGACACAAGATACTGATTACCGTATATACTCGTGTATAAGCCGACCCGTGTATAAGCCGACCCCCCTACTTTTGCCCCAAAAATCTGGAAAAACCTATTGACTCGTGTATAAGCCGAGGGTGGACCCCAGCACAGGTATACAGACCCCAGCAGTGTGGTATACAGGCCTCCCCAGTGGTAGTATACAGCAGCCCCAGTGGTAGTATACAGATTCCCCAGCAGCCCCAGTGGTAGTATACAGATTCCCCAGCAGCCCCAGTGGTAGTATACAGGAGCCCCAGCAGCCCCAGTGGTAGTATACAGGAGCCCCAGCAGCCCCAGTGGTAGTATACAGGAGCCCCAGCAGCCCCAGTGGTAGTATACAGGAGCCCCAGCAGCCCCAGTGGTAGTATACAGGAGCCCAGCAGCCCCAGTGGTAGTATACAGGAGCCCCAGTGGTAGTATACAGATTCCCCAGCAGCCCCAGTGGTAGTATACAGATTCCCCAGCAGCCCCAGTGGTAGTATACAGGAGCCCCAGCAGCCCCAGTGGTAGTATACAGGAGCCCCAGCAGCCCCAGTGGTAGTATACAGGAGCCCCAGCAGCCCCAGTGGTAGTATACAGGAGCCCCAGTGGTAGTATACAGATTCCCCAGCAGCCCCAGTGGTAGTATACAGGAGCCCCAGCAGCCCCAGTGGTAGTATACAGGAGCCCCAGCAGCCCCAGTGGTAGTATACAGCAGCCCCAGTGGTATACAGCAGGCCCCCAGGGGTACATATAGCAGCCCCCAGGGGGTACCCAGCAGCCCCCTGGGGGTACCAACAGCCCCTGGGGGTACCAACAGCCCCCTGGGGGTACCAGCAGCCCCCTGGGGGTACCAACAGCCCCCAGGGGGTACCAACAGCCCCCTGGGGGTACCAACAGCCCCCTGGGGGTACCAATAGCCCCCAGGGGGTACCAACAGCCCCCAGGTGGTACCAACAGCCCCCTGGGGGTACCAATAGCCCCCAGGGGGTACCAACAGCCCCCTGGGGGTACCAATAGCCCCCAGGGGGTACCAACAGCCCCCTGGGGGTACCAACAGCCCCCAGGGGGTACCAACAGCCCCCAGGGGGTCCCCAGCAGGTGCCCCAGCAGCCCCCAGGGGGTACCCAGCAGCCCCCTGGGGGTCCCCAGCAGCCCCTGGGGGTACACAGCGGCCCTCGCCCCCCCTTGCAAGGGCCCCCCCCCCCGCTTCTCTTACCATTCCGGACTTCTGATCCGCGCCGCTCCTCGCTCCTCCGCGCTGCTCCGTCCGTCCGTCTTCTACATCCGGGATCCCCGGCCGCGCGATGACGTCACATGCCTGCGACGGCCGGAGATCCGAGATGTAGAAGACGGACGGAGCAGCGAGGAGGAGCGAGGAGCGGCGCGGATCAGAAGTCCGGAATGGTAATATAACCATCGGGGGGGGGGCCCTTACAAGGGGGGCAGGTGCCAGCACTTGGGGGGGGATTTAATTAGTTATGCACTGCTTTCCCCTGCCGGTGATAGACAGGGGAAAGCAGTGCATATTTAATGAGCGGCCCCACGCGACGGGGCCGCTCATACAGCAGCCTCCCCCCCCCGCCTCCTGAAGCCTCCACAGCCCCCGGACACAGCCCCGGACACAGCCCCCCCCGTATTGACTCGTGTATAAGCCGAGGGGGAGACTTTTCAGCCCAAATTTTGGGCTGAAAAACTCGGCTTATACACGAGTATATACGGTATATTCCCTACTTTTATATTTACTCATTCCACTCATACAGGTGATTCAATCACTACTTTATATTATATTGCCCTTTGCATTTTTTGTCAATTTTATTATGATGACCAAGTCTATTAGTCACGCAGTCTGCATATTATTAACTTTTGGACTAATCTTTTTTATTGTCAATTATCAAAGTATATACATTTCTATATGTTCCATGTCAGTATTTTCTTTTTATCATCACAGGTAACAAAGGTTATACTGTATTTTTATATTTAATTTTGTCTCACATCTGTTCTCTTTCTCATCTTTTCTATTCATTCTTGCCTCTAGATATACTACCTAGCTGTTCTCTACCGTGTAGGATTATTCTGTTAAGAGGATGAAAAATATGTATAAAAATGTATAAATTATATATACTCTTTTAAAGTGAACCTGTCAGCAGTTTTTTCATATAAGCTTTGGCCACCACCATTAAGGCTTTATATACAGCATTCTGGGATATTGCAAATAAGTCCCCAGGCTTATCTGTATAATGTAAAAAAATAACATTAATTACACAAACCAATGGGGAGGTCCGTTCTGATGGGTGTCGCTGGTCTTGGTTTGGTGCCTCCTTTTTTCTTGCGATGGTCCTCTGTTTCTAGTGGGTGATGCATCCTACGTCACTCACACACACAGTCTCCTCCATTGCGCTCCTACGCACGCGCACTTCTCTCTGACCTGCTGAGAGCAGAGCAAAGTAATGTAATTCACAGGTGTGGGGAAAGTTCAAAGAACGCATTACAGCACTTTGTTCTGCCCTCAGCAGGGCAGAAATAAGTGCAAGTGAGCAGGAGCAAAATGAAGGTCAGTGAGTGGTTGACTAAGCATCATCCACAAGAAGAGAGGAGGTGCCGGACCAAGATCAGCGACACCAGTCAGACCAGACCGCTCCCCAGGTAAGTATAATAAAAGCTTTCTTTTTTTTTTTACATTAAGCAGATCGGCCTGGGGACTTGTATATATAGAGAGATGAGCGAACCTTTTAAGGTTTGGGATCGGTTGCCAAACAAACCCATGGATGTTCAAGTTTGGTCGCACTGTTCGGGACCCCAACTTGAACCCAGAAATCACTGATTGGTTGTTCAGTTCTTGGCCCACATACTGCCACCCAACACTTCCCGACGGGGGCAGGAGGGCGGTGATTTATACATTTGCTAACATCACTACCAGAATACGAATGAAAACTCTTTTTTTTAACCCCATTGCGAATCGATCACACACAGTACGCAACTGGCCCAACCACCCATTGTCCTGGAGCACAGCCATCCCAGCTGTGTCCCCTGAACTCCAGGTTTGCTTATCTCTATTTATATATGTGGCGCCCCACTGAGAGGTACTGCACCCAGACCAGAGCGTGTAGTATCCCTGTGACCAGGGGACTTGGATGTTTATATGGGACCCTCAGCACATGCATCCACACACCTTAGCTCAGGGGAGGTTAATCCTTTACTAGGGAACCAGTCCTGGTGGGAGGAGCTTAGGTGGTGTAGTGGAGAGCAGGAAAGTCAGCAGGAAAGTCAGTCAGGCAGAACAGTCATTGGAGGGGAACCCTGTGAATAGCGCAGCTGAGGACACCTGAGGAGGGGTGGCCCTGACAGAAGGGGGGACCCTAGGGTGTTGAGGTGAACCCGAATTTGAACCAGTACATCCACTGGCCGGAAGGGAACTCAGTCCACAACCGGAGGATCGGCTCCGAGAGCGGTGCGGGTGTTCATCCCCGAGCCGCAGGCCGCGGACTTCTTCATAAGTCGACGCCACACCTGACATACTCCGCAAAGGTACCTGTAGAGGATCTGGAGACCCGAGTCAAGTCTTTCAAAAAGGGATCTATGGGGACCGGCGTGAGTCTCTGTGTCAGATGCACCAAGGAAGTGAAGGAGAGAGAGGCGTAGTTAAGGACAGATAAAAGGAACTGAAATGTACATCAAAGAGGGTCCCAAGTAACTACCCAGGCTAGCTTAACCCGTAGACTGTGAAGAACTGTTTATGACCTTGTCACCAATAAAACCTGTACAGAACTTGAGCACTGTGTGGTGTCTTATTCAACTTCGCCTGTGGAACTGCTTCATAGTGTGAAAATCCCCTATTCATCATCCATCTCTGCCCCGGGGATCCCGCTCCACCTACGGGGAGCGTCACCATCTAGCTGCCCCATCCATCATCCCTGGAGGTCTGCAGCAGCTCCGGTGCCATCACTGGACACTGTAGGTGGCATCATGAACATTTACTTTTACTTTTCCCCTTTTTCAGCGACCACTATGGCCATGGGCCCGGGCACAGACTGCCCCTGAGTACCCCTTTAATTAACGCCCGGGACCGGGTACCCCATGGCCCTGGGGTGGGTCATATACACCATTCCAGAATGCTTACTGGGGTGACCACAGCTTATATATGAAAAAACACTTGACAGGTTCATTTTAATGTTTTTTTGTTTCTCTACAATTAGTAAAATGAGTATAAAATTAGTCATGAACTATTTACAGGAAGAGGCAGGCAATTACCTGTTCTAACAGGAGGATATAGACAGGAATTAACTCATCCAGTAAGGGGTCTTCTCGTGGAAGTTATGTCATCGGCACATCTGCTGATGTATTTGCTTTGAGGTATTTTTTTCATTCAGCTTCATTGTTTATTCTTGGTTTAGTGGCTTTGGAATCATTTTGTAATTTGGCCTCAGTGGTGATTTTATTGCACAATTTAGGTCTAAACTGAAAATTGTAATATCGTACATACTTTCGGGTGTTCTTTATTCATAAAAAGTCCATTATTCGGCTTCATTTGGCATAATTGCTGAGGAGGTTGCTTTTGTACATTGCCATTCGGTTGACCTGCTCATAAAACTGTTTGGCTTGATTCAGCTTTCTCCCACAATTTTGGCAATCGGAGATCATGTATAATGGATTTTTATTTGTTATGATTGGGCACAGATGTCTTTTAACAATAAATAAATATTTCATATATACCAACAATCCTAATTGGAAAATAGGGAGATATTGGAACTGTTGATCATCAGTCTAAATGTGAAGTTATAAGTGATCCAGGCCTGACGACTGTGACTGCAAGAACCGATGCCATCAAACAATGCCAGCACCAGTTATTAGCAGAGCAATTTCTTCAATTTTACGAATGCTGTGGTTTGGTGGTTTGGACCATTTTAGAAACTGCAATGTATATTATTATAGTGTATATAGCCTAAAGGAATAAACTTCAAAAACTGTATTGTGCCAAGTGGAGGGCAGTAAACGATACAGGGATTTTTATGTTAGGTTCTTCATAATCCCATACTATATATTGCCTACTCACACCCTGTACTAGGTATACTATATTATGCATGTGTGTATTGGTCATTACAATGAGATGGTAGGGTATTAGGAATATGCCATGTCACTAAATTTCACAGCCTTTTCTTGGCTACCACACAAACTTCATGCAATGACTATGAAGACATGAGCCAGGGAAGGATCATGGTGATTTCCAAGTACTGCTGCCATCATTTAGGACTCACCACTATATAAATCAGACATCAGACAATATATAAATTGCCATCCAATTTTTATCAAATAGCACTCGGACCAGTGTTATACCATGGGGCAGTGCATTTTATTTCTTGTGTCGATGAGTATGTTGTGAGTGGCTCCACAGATTGGATGTGCACCCATTCAAGTCTATGAGTTCGTGGAAATCATTGGACTACACTTGGATGACATTGATTTCAGTGTACTCAAACAATTTCAGAAGATAGAGCAATCGTCTTCTCCATCTTCTGATTGTGCGCTATGATTTTTTCATGTGAGAGAATTGGATCACACTAATGGTACCGTCACACGTAGCGATATCGCGTAGGATATCACATAGAAGTCACGGGAGCGCACTCGCACAGAGATTTGGATCGTGATCGGAGTGTACCATGTGTGATGAAGAGACGTGAGAAGTCTCGAAACCTTGCTTTGTAGCATCAATTACGTTATTTTTGTTAGCCATTAAAAAGTATCACAACTACAAGATTATTATTTTGTTTCTCCCTTTAAATTACACACTATGTATATGTCGATGCAAAGTGACCACAAAATTTGAGCTGATTAAAATTGTTGGAAAATCAGTCCAAAAGCATCATTGTTGACTAATGCATCTGCAAGCTAGTGAGTCATATTGCACTTAGTCATTTGCCAAGCAACTGGCTTTGTCATTTTAAAAACTTCTACACGTTCAGATTCAAATAAAGTAAAAATGGTGACGTTCAATGATAAATCAGTTAACACCCAAGACTAAACAGCAGGTAAAAGGGTTTTACCCTCAATGCTAAAGTCATACATGCTAAAGTCTTGTACTAGGAAAATTAGATAAAGCCACCAAGGGAACTCATAGAACATGAGGACAGCCCAACAAACCACACACTGCATGCCGATATTGTCAATGATTGGGATGTTTTTTTGTCTGTTTAGCGTTTTTGCAATAGGGAGTGATTCCAAATATTGGGTGTTTGGCTTTTTCCATTTCTATGTGTTAAAGTACATAGCAGGCTGCAGAATGATTTACTTGTCTTTGAGGCCATTGATGACAATGCCGGTTGTCCATATATTAATTTAGACCATAAATAGACCTTTAATATCACTCAAGAGAAATAAGGGTTTATAGACCATCATACATTTCACTGTGGAATTTCACTGTTTGCTCAGTCTAGTGTATAGTGATACACAAAGGCTGTAGAACCCAAACAGTCCTAAAATTTTGGTAAACAGTTCTCTTAAGTTGTCCATGCTCTTTATTCTTGGGAGCTGAGTGACATCTTTGTGGCCACTAGTGATTATTTTCCCAATTTCTGGATAGTATGTGATTCTACATATACCTTTCCATCCTCTTCTCGACTTTCCTCAATCTAAGGCTACGTTCACACATTTGCGTATTTTGTTGCGCTTTTTGGCCGTGCAAAAAAGTGCAACAAAATACGCTGGGGCGTTCACACACTGCGCTTTCTTCACCCCACAAAGCACAGGTGATGTCACAGGGGGGAGGAAGAATTCTACTTGCTCCTCCCCTCTGTGACATGTGTGACAGCCCCCATTAGATTTCGCAGTGTATTAATATACACTGCAAAATCTAAAATAAAGTCAAATGTATGAAAAATAAGAAAGAATCAAATACCCTCCGACATCTTTTCTCCAGTCTCCGGTGCACAGGCAGGCAATGTATGGTCCTACCAGGGCCTGCCGTGATGTCAGAGTGACGTCACGGGTGCTGATTGTCATCGTGGTCATGTGATACATATCAAATGACCAGAACGCCCTCTGACATCATCACAGGTCCTAGCAGGGCAATTCCAGCGGCATCTCCTGGCTCCCAGACACCGGAACACCCATCGGAGGGTAAGTATTTAATTCTTTATGATTTTCAATGCATTTGTCTTTATTTAACTTTGATTTTGCAGTGTATATTAATACACTGCGAAATCAAATGGGCGGTCGCAGGTGTCACACAGGGGAGGGGAAAGCAGGATTCTTCCTCCCCTCTGTGAGATCCGATGCAGCAGCACCGTCCCTATGGGAGAAAACTCAGGCACTGCTGCGTAAAGAATTGACATGTCAATTCTTTACGCAGCTGCGTTTTCTCCTATAAAAGCGCGGCGTATTTTTACGCACTGTCTGCACGGCAAACTGAATTTCCCATTCACTTTGACGGCGGACAAAAAGCACATTGCGTGTTTTGAAAAGCGAGCGCAAAAAAGCGCACAAAAATACGCAATGTGTGAACGCAGCCTTACTGTTTTTATAATAAAGAAGTAAATAAAATTATAACATTCCATAATATTCTGTATTTACACTAGTGGCCAAAATTGAGGCAACACCCCTAAGATTTCTGAATTTTTAGCATTTTGCCAATACAAATCCAAATTTCATGAATGTTTTTGATTTCACAGTAAAGTTTTTAAGTAGAAATAACAAAATCTCATATAGAAACACAATATTATCAGGAAATGTGTTCATTTGTCAACAAATTGGATACTATTGTCACTCAGATGACTTTGGGACAAAAGCCATTTACCGTATATACTCGTGTATAAGCCGACCCGTGTATAAGCCGACCCCCCTACTTTTGCCCCCAAAACCTGGGAAAACCTATTGACTCGTGTATAAGCCGACCCCCCTACTTTTGCCCCCAAAACCTGGGAAAACCTATTGACTCGTGTATAAGCCGAGGGTGGACCCCAGCACAGGTATACAGCCCCCAGCAGTGTGGTATACAGGCCTCCCCAGTGGTAGTATACTGCAGCCTCCCCAGTGGTAGTATAGAGCAGCCTCCCCAGTGGTAGTATACAGCAGCCTCCCCAGTGGTAGTATACAGCAGCGCCTCCCCAGTGGTAGTATACAGCAGCCTCCCCAGTGGTAGTAAACAGCAGCCTCCCCAGTGGTAGTATACAGCAGCCTCCCCAGTGGTAGTATACAGCAGCCTCCCCAGTGGTAGTATACAGCAGCCTCCCCAGTGGTATATACAGCAGCCTCCCCAGTGGTATATACAGCAGCCTCCCCAGAGGTATATACAGCAGCCTCCCCAGTGGTATATACAGCAGCCTCCCCAGAGGTATATACAGCAGCCTCCCCAGAGGTATATACAGCAGCCCCAGAGGTGTATACAGCAGCCTCCCCAGAGGTGTATACAGCAGCCCCAGAGGTGTATACAGCAGCCCCAGAGGGGTATACAGCAGCCCCAGAGGGGTATACAGCAGCCCCAGAGGTATACAGCAGTCCCAGAGGTATACAGCAGCCCCAGTGGTATACAGCAGCCCGAGAGGGGTATATAGCAGCCCGAGGGGGGTATACAGCAGCCCCAGAGGGGTATACAGCAGCCCCAGAGGGGTATACAGCAGCCCCAGTGGTATACAGCAGCCCCATAGGTATATAGCAGCCCCAGAGGGGTATGTAGCAGCCCCAGAGGGGTATGTAGCAGCCCCAGAGGGGTATACAGCAGCCCCAGTGGTATACAGCAGCCCCAGAGGGGTATATAGCAGCCCCAGAGGGGTATATAGCAGCCCCAGAGGGGTATATAGCAGCCCCAGAGGTAAATAGCAGCCCCAGAGGGGTATACAGCAGCCCCAGAGGGGTATACAGCAGCTCCAGTGGTATACAGCAGCCCCAGAGGGGTATATAGCAGCCCCAGAGGGGTATACAGCAGCTCCAGTGGTATACAGCAGCCCCAGAGGGGTATATAGCAGCCCCAGAGGGGTATACAGCAGCCCCAGAGGGGTATACAGCAGCCCCACAGTTATATACAGGCCCCAGCAGTGAGTTATATGTGTCCCCAAATGCTGGCACTCGTCCCCCTCCGTTATAAGCATCCACCCCCCGGCTGCTTAAGTTACCATCCTTGCTCTTCTGATCCGCGCCGGTCTTCCACGGTCCCGTCCTCTGCTGCATCCGGGGTCCCCGGCCAGTAGCGATGACGTCATGCGACCGGCCGGTCACATGACCCCGGATGCTGCCGAGGACGGAGCATGGAGCCCGGCGCGGAGCAGAAGAACAAGGATGGTAACTTAAGCAGCCGGGTGGGGGCCTTACAAGGAGGGGGGCGAGTGCCAGCATTTGGGGGCCATATATGAACTACTTCCCCCTGCCGCTGATTGACAGGGGGAATCAGTGCATATATAATGAGCGGCCCCACGTGATGGGGCCGCTCATACAGTAGCCTCCCCCCGCCTCCTCCAGCCTGAGTTACTGTATTGACCCGTGTATAAGCCGAGGGAGGGACTTTTCAGCCCAATTTTTGGGCTGAAAAACTCGGCTTATACACGAGTATATACGGTATTTGTCCTATTTTCATATCTAGTACTAAAATGTTAATACTTAGTTGGATAGTCCTTGGCCTTGATAACTGCCCAGCATCTACTTGGCATGTTACCTACCACTTTGTTTAAATCAGATGGTGTGATGATATAAAATGATTTGATGATGGCTGCAATGAGGTCCTGCTTGTTTGAAGCCCGCTGTTTTGAGCCAAGCCCAGAGATTCTCAATAGGATTGAGATCTGGGCTGTTTTCTGGCCAATTCAATAACTGGATATTATTGTCCTTGAACCAAGAGAGACAGTTTTAGCTGTGTGACATGGGGCTCCATCTTGTTGAAAATAAACGGTGTCCCTTCACCAAATATGTCACGTGCCGCAAAAAAGAGCTTAGGCTGAAAGACTTCCTTGACGTTTCTGATGCTCTGAAGCATTCAAAAATGGCTTTTTACGTGGTATTCTGGCTCTTAACCAATCGTCATCGAACCGTCCGATTGGACACTGTCACTCCAGTGTTGACAAGCTCCTTGTTGATGTCAACAGCAGTTGAAGTCCTGATATTTAGGGCGATTCTAACAATTCTTCTATCAGTCTGAGCAGTTGTAGCCTCCTTCCTTCCTCTACCTGGTTTATTCTTTATCGAACCAGTCTCTTGAAACTGCTTACACACTTAGAGAACACTGGCAAGTGAGATCCCTTTTCCAATTCGTACTGCAATTTCCCGGTAACTGTACCCTTCTTCTCTTAAAGTAACAGCTTTGGCTCTCTTCTTAGGTGACCACTGCCGTCTAATACTGCTGGCCGTTTAAAAAAATCTGACATTTAAATGAAAAAATGGTGAAAATCACTTAATATGTCTGTTAAATTGCAAATTTAATAAATTAATTATTAAGTTAAATCGCAGCTTAATTTTTATTAGCTGGCTACCCTACAAAGATGCAGTCAAGTAATGCTGTGAAATATAAGTTAAGCAAAAGCATGTCAATTTTATATCATAAAATTCTGAGATGGTATAATAGAATAAAAACATGTAATTGCTTACATTTTGATGACAAACTGGCTTTAAAATATAAAAAATGCTTTTTGATCGCACAATCTTGGTCTTAAATCACACCCAGGTCACTATTAACAAACACAGAACACATACCGCAGAAGAGGACTTGTGTTCAAGTAAGGATGGCCGGTTTCACATTAGCGTTCGGAACACAGTGTAACAGAACGCAGCCAAACGCATGCGCACTGCGTTCCTATGTTTAACATAGCATAGTAGCTGCGTTTGGCTGCATTCGGTTGCAGTTGCGTTTGGATGCGCATAATTTGTGCTCCCTCCTCCGCCCTCCGAATGCAGCCTGTTGCATTTTTTGTGCGTTCACGGGCACTTGTTTTATCAGCAAGCGCACAAAAAATGCATGGATCTCAATGGATCCGCAGTGTCCTCTGCATGACAGCGCAGGAGAACACTGCGTATCACGTTAAAGTCTCTCCCGGTGGCCGCCGCTGATCTCCGTCTCCTGGCCGCCGCCGAGATCGCTGATTGGCTGGCCGGGCACTATACTGATATGAACACATGCGGAGAATCTCCGCCATGTTCACATCAGTATGACAACGTTTGCCTTGCGTTTGCATCTGCATGCCCTTCACATGCAGACACAAATGCAAATGTGAAACCGGCCTATGTCAGTGAAAAATTTCATTAAATATTGGTGATGGGGAAAAACTGCCTCAATTTTGGCCACTTGTTATATTTGTGAACGAGAAAGCTCATAGTTGTAATGGATGCCCTCTACACCTTTCAGGTGGGCTGTCCTCTTAATTGTCTGCCGCCAAATTGATGCTTTGTCTAAGTGTGTGCACGCCACCGTAAGAACCACGCTGACAACAAGTCAAAGTAGAGCTTAATGACAAAAACCTTTATTGAGGGAGGGGTAGCCAGTTTTATACGGCTCCTTAAAGGGATATTAAAAGGGGTGTTGCATTTTATTCTGAAGAGAACATTCAATTATATTCTGTGGGTTAGTATTCCAATTCAGCCTTGATTAGTACATTCAGTCTGGGGACATTCTGATAAGAGCTTCTGCGTAGCTAATTCTAAGACAGTGGCATTCTGAAAGGGGGAGGATATGGAGAGAAAGAGGAGCAAAGGTTTATATAACCATAACATGCTGTTAGTACACTGGAAGATTTCTGAATGACTTCTGTAAGAGTTATATAGGTTATTAACTATTTATTGCCATGACATAGTACCGATTGCTGACATCTCTACTCAGCCGGTCAGTGGCCTCATCAAGTCTGGGTAAAGGGCTGCGGGCCTGTGAACACTGGATTTTTGTGCTTAATGTATTTTTATTAAGGGATTTTTAACAATATCTGGAAAGGGAAGGAGGGTGGGGTATGAGAACATGCAAAAAGACAAGAGACCAACAAGTATAATAATTTCCCTTTCCAAGATCTGAAAATAACAATTCACATGTTCTACAACTACCTAAGAGAACAAAGGAAAGAGAGGGAGGATAAGGAAATAAGGAAAGAAGGAAGGGGGGCCAGAAAAGGGGAAAGAAAGGAGGACATATCTTGGAGAGAAGGGATAGGGAAAATAATGAATGAATGGATTTTTGATTGAACAGATTTATTTGTAATTGGTGGCCTATCCTCGTATTAGTGAAGGCCTGTAGAACATATGTTCCGGCCATCAATTTTGAAAACAATGGAATACCCTTTTAAACTTTACGTCTTTGACACTTACACAGGGTTAGAGAACTCCTGAGGACAGGCTATACTGCAACTCTATATTGTTTCAATGTCGGAACGAAAAAAGAAAAATAAATGATTTTTAGCCAAAACACATTGGTTTGTGTTTAACCGTTGACTGTTTGCCATTGATTAAATATATCCTTGTGGGAAAATTGAATCCTCTTCTAATCTGCATTTCGGATTAAACATGCCTTGCTATTATTGGCTGCTTTTTCAACATATAGATTGTGCCTTGTGTGTAATGATAAGTCCTTAAGAACTATTTTGCTTGGATTTGCACTTGTGTAATTCAGTAGAACCGAGGGCCTCGGTTTAAAAGGAAGTATTTTATAAATTGACTTTAAGGCCGGTCATACAAGACTGTAATTCCCCTATGGTGTTCAAAGTTTATTTCTGCCGAAGTGCAGGGGGCTGGTGCGATGGGGTATAATCAGAAACAGCAAGGGTTCTAGAAACATTAGCCAAACTAGGAAATGGAGGAGCATGGAATATACAGAAATTGTAGTTGTTACCGCGCTGTTCACACTATTTTTTGCGATGGTTTGTAATATTTCTTGCAATTCTAAAAAGTTAAATACTCTTAAATACTCCATTATAAGACACCGGGATCAGACAGGAATAATCAAAATCCATGCTGAAAGGAATCTGCATCGGGCATCATGGCTCCGGTATGAGCAGAGCGGTGGAGTCAATAAGCCAAACCACCGACTCCGACTCCACGACTCCGACTCCCTCATACACGGCTCATGTTTAAGCTATAAATTTATTGTAGTACAATGGTAACATCAGGCTTTTAATCATTATTATGATACAATAATCAATAAATTTAATTATAATTTAATAATAATTCATAATAATAATAATATTCAGCACATACTGCATTGAACTACTGTGCCCAATATATTAATGCCTTGTGGCATCTGTCATCACCTCCAGTTGCCCCCGTATAACAATGGGATATTTTGACATCACAATGGGGATATTATGATATCACAATGGGGCATTATTACATTATATTGGGTAATTATGACATCACTATGGGGTATTATTACATCATAGTGGGGAATTATGACATCACAATAGCGTATTATGACATAATAGTGGTGTGTTATGATATCACAATGGCGTATCTTGACATCACAATGGGGTATTTTGAGATCAAAATGGGGGTATTACATCACAGTGGGGAATTTTAACATCACAATGGGGTATTATGATAGTGAGGTGTTATGACATCATAGCACACAGGGGGGAGAGAGCACAGGAGGAGAGAGACAGCATCCAGGGGGAGAGAGCTAACAGACAGGAAGGAGAGTGCACAGGGGGGAGTGACAGCCACCACTACCAGCGCCTCAGAGCCTTGCACCCATCGTGACGTCACCACCTTCCCGTTGTGATAGCATACGGGCTCTATCTAGTTTATTATATGTTTTAGGAGTCGGAGTCAGTCCCTTTTCTACTGACTCCGACTCCACCAAAATGGACACCGACTCCGACTCCACAGCCCTGGTTTTGAGTGTAGAGAACCTTATACAACAATTAAGAAAACAGCAAAAAAAGACCAAAACAAAATGAATGTTAATTATGTGTAATAATTTAGGGTGGAAATCACAAGCAGTGTATTTGGCGATCCTTCATTCTATGTGTGGTCTTCCCTTCTAGTTGACATTGTTTCTTTTTCAAGATTTTTTTATGCTATTATCCTGCACTTTTTACGCACCTTTAACACTTACTTTTGGCTCATAGCTCTATACATCCAGCTGCCAGGAATAGCACATTATATATTTATGTAAAAATCCTATTTTGCTTTTGTAAATACATATTATAAACAATGGTTCTCTATGTGCGGTATGACCGGCGCTAGTAATAGCAGCCACAATCACAGAACTCTCTTCATGTATCCATATATTGCTAAATATTTGGGTCTCTGAAAATAATGGATTGGACTAATCCCTTTATTGGCCGCACACCTCTGTTGTTACGTGCACTTTTAGTGGTTTTGTGGTGGTATCAAATTATATTTTGGTTTATAATTATATTATTTAATATCTTACATGTTATGTGTTACAGCACGTTACATGGAATCAGAAAGAAAATGAAAGTTAAAATCAGTTCTTAAAAAGCAACCAATAGGTTGATAACTTAGCATGGTGTATGTAATTAATTTGTAATTAGCGGATCAGAGATGAGCGGATCGAACCGCGAGTCGAATTTTCTGAAATTTACTGTTTTGTTCGAATTTGAACATTTTGAGACTTGATTCAAGGGTCTCAAAAAATTGTCCTACCCCCATTTCCCACATTGCTAAAGAAAGAGAAATGGCTCACATAATTTTGTGTTACCGCGCTGTCTACCCCATAATTCCCTGCAGCCATGACATTTTATGGATTATCATACCTTGTACAGTGGTGGTCAGTACCTGGGACATCACAGATCAGAGGTTCCCGGTGGAGCACGGTTTGTACAGCAGAGTCGTTTTCCCTCTCCAGGGTCACTAACTCTCTCTTGACTGTAGAGTGTTAGCTTTTTTTTGGTCAGCAGTGTCCTCTCTCCCACTCTCATTCTGGAGAGTGTAAACTCCTGGCAGGGTTTAGGTTTCAGTCAAGAGAGCGACAGCTGTTACTCTGCCCCCCTGCACTGTCTGACAACTGCTTTGCATTAGAGGTTGCTGTCAGTCAGTGCGGGGGAGCATGGTTACAGCTGGCGCCCTCCATACATAGAGCGGTGACTGAACTTTCACGGGTGCCAACTCCATGACTGAAACCAGAACGCTAAAGATAAAAAATTGGAGAGCACCTGGTGGTCTAGTGGGGAACAGACTAAAGCTCTGGGTTCCTGCTCACCTGAAGAAGTTGTGCAACCCTGCACAACCCCAGTAATGCACGCTGTTGCCGAGGACCTCTCTGTCCTTAATACTTCGCTCGCTGGCTGTCTTCACTGGACCTGGTCACGTGCCTTCCCATCTGGTCATGTGATGTGCCGCATCAGCAGATGTGACATCAGATCAGGTCCTTCAGCATTCAGTTAACACGTCCTCGGAGTCCGGCAGCTCCGAACCACAAATCCCAGAGGGATATAGCGAATTTTGGAATAAAAATTGTGGTCAGAAATGGAGTGCTAGTGCACACAAGGAAAGGGGGCAATTGAATTGGTTGACAAACCTCTTTATTTATGCCCCCCTTTCCTTGGGTGCACTAGCACTCCACTTTTACCACATTTTTTATTCCAAAATAAAACCAGAACGCTGACAGGTGGATTAAAGCTGTTAACTCTGCTGTGACCGGGGCTGTAGTATGAGTGGCACATAGCGCAGCCGCGGTCACAGCAGAGTTAGCTCCCTGCTTACTGGTGCTGCTGTTAATTTTTGCGTTTATTTGTGAAAAAATCAAAAATATGGCAAAAAGTTTGAAAATTTCGCAATTTTCAAATTTTGAATTTTTTTTTCTGCTAAACCAGAGAGTTATATAACACAAAATAGTTATTAAATAACATTTCCCACATGTCTACTTCACATCAGCATAATTTTGGAAAAAAAAATTTTTTTTGTTAGGACGTTATAAGGGTTCAAAGTTCATGAGCAATTTTTCATTTTTCAACCAAAATTTACAAAACCATTTTTTTTGTGACCACATCACATTTGAAGTCCCTTTGAAGGGTGTACATAACAGAAAACACCCAAAAGTGACACCATTCCAAAAACTGCACCCCTCAAGCTACTCAAAACTACATTCAAGAAGATTATTAACCCTTCAGGTGCTTCACAGGAACTAAGGCAACGTGGAAACAAAAAATGGATATTTTAATTTTTTTATCAAGGTGAGTATAGGTGTTGATATTTTAATGGGGGAGAAATAGTGATGGGCGAATCCTAAATTACTCGGAATCGCTTGACTCTAGCGAGTCCGAGCCCAGGACTCGCTACTCGTTGCGAGTCTAGCGAGTCCAATGTTAATGAATGGGGAAGCGAGTAATAGCGAGTAGTGTGAGATTTACAACTCGCAGATGTGTCTCGGAAGCTTCAGCCTGAAGCAATCCTAGTTTTGTCATTTATTTGCATTGGACTCGTTTACTTTGCAACTGTAATAGCTGGGAAACTCGCACAGATAAGAGTCCTGCTTTTTCCTCTGTGCTGGATGCCAGCTCCAGGGTCCTAGAGCCCGCCTGCTGCCTGATGTAGCAGTGCTGAGATTGTTCTCAGTCTGCTCATTCCCTGTGTACAGACATGAATGTCTGTGCACAGAGATGATGTAGCATTGCTGAGATTGTTCTCAGTCTGCTCATTCCCTGTGTACAGACATGAATGTCTGTGCACAGAGATGATGTAGCAGAGCTGAGATTGTTCTCAGTCTGCTCATTCCCTGTGTACAGACATGAATGTCTGTGCACAGAGATGATGTAGCAGAGCTGAGATTGTTCTCAGTCTGCTTATTCCCTGTGCATAGACATCTATATTTATGCACAGGGGATGTAGCAGAGAGGACATCGCGTTTTGGACTGCGTCGGACGGAAGAGGATTTTTTTAATTAAAGATGGAGTCCCTAATGGCTTTTTTTTTTATTTCTAATAAAAAATTTTCCTTGTGTTGTGTTTTTTTTAAACAATTTAATAATTTAATAGAAATTCATGGCGGTCATGTCTAATATTGGCGTGACCGCCATAAATTTCGGGCTTAGGGCCAGCTGATAATACAAAGCTGGCCCTAACCTCTTTATTACCCAGCGTGCCATCGCTACCAGGGCCGCTGGAAGAGCGGGGTTCAGCGCCAGAGGATGGCGCTTCAATGAACGCGCCATCTTCTGGGGCGGCTGCGGGCTGCAATTTGCAGCGGGGGGTGCCCAGAAAGCTTGGGCATCCCTGCGCTGCGGATTCCAGCCCCCAGCTGCTTAGCTGTACCTGGCTGGACATAGAAATTGCGCGGAGCCCCACGCATTTTTTTTTAATTATTTCATGAAATTCTGAGACTCTGACTCTGAGACTCTGACTCTGAAATTCATGAAATAATAAAAAAAAAATGCGTGGGGCTCCGCGCAATTTCTATGTCTAGCCAGGTACAGCTAAGCAGCTGGGGGCTGGAATCCGCAGCGCAGGGATGCCCAAGCTTTCTGGGCACCCCCCGCTGCAAATTGCAGCCCGCAGCCGCCCCAGAAGATGGCGCGTTCATTGAAGCGCCATCCTCTGGCGCTGAACCCCACTCTTCCAGCGGCCCTGGTGGCGGTGGCACGCTGGGTAATAAAGGGGTTAATACCAGCTTTGTATTATCAGCTGGCCCTAAGCCCGAAATTTATGGCGGTCACGCCAATATTAGACATGACCGCCATGAATTTCTATTAAATTGTTTTAAAAAAAACACAACACAAGGAAAATTTTTTATTAGAAATAAAAAAAAAGCCATTAGGGACTCCATCTTTAATTAAAAAAATCCTCTTCCGTCCGACGCAGTCCAAAACGCGATGTCCTCTCTGCTACATCCCCTGTGCATAAATATAGATGTCTATGCACAGGGAATAAGCAGACTGAGAACAATCTCAGCTCTGCTACATCATCTCTGTGCACAGACATTCATGTCTGTACACAGGGAATGAGCAGACTGAGAACAATCTCAGCACTGCTACATCATGTCTGTGAGCAGGCGGCTCTAGGACCCTGGAGCTGCACAGAGAAGACAGCTGGACTCGGCTCGCAAAGAAACAGCAGTTATCTGCGAGTTTCCCTGCTATCACTGGCACAGTAGCCAGTGATTACTCGCACGAGTCTAATGCAAACAATGGCAATCCTAGTTTTGTCAGCGTTTCTGACAAAACTAGGATTGATATTGATTTGCATTGGACTCGTGCGAGTAATCACTGGGAAACTCGCAGAGTACCGAGTCCTGCGAGTCCCTTACTACTCGCCGAGTAACGAGTCCTAGCGAGTAGATTCGCCCATCCCTAGGGAGAAACACTCAGATTCAGAAGATATTGTCTGAGTAGTGGACAACACCTTTCAAGGAAGTCTGCAACCAGGTTTTTGCTACTCAATCTGAGAGAAGCATAATGAAAAGACAGATATCCTGATTTTAGTGATGTGTCACTTACTTTGCTGCTTGCTGTAGTTTTGATAAGATTAGTTTTTTTATCATCAGCTTTCTACCTGCTAGGTTAGGGTCAAGCATTATCTTACAGGGCAGCTACTTCTAGTTGCTACTAGCGAGATAGTTTTCTTTCTTCCAAGAAAGAGCTAGAGATTGATATGCACAGTAGAACACTATGAACACTTGTTGGGCTTCTTTATTCATTTTCTTCAGCTTTCTTACAAGGTAATAATCACTCCCACAATACATATATCTGTAGATATGCGCTGACTATAGCAATAGTAAATGTATAGAGTATAATGAATTGCATGTGAGCGGGCAGAGTGTGTCAGCCGAGTGATAAGTGGTCGGGCTGTCCTCTCCTTCCTGTCATTTTCTTTCATGATGTTTATTGATTGCGCCCACAGTCTACAAGTCCCGCTAATGAAAACGAGCTAAGACATTGATTTTCTCTTACCAAGGAGGGCGGATTGTGTGTATTTGTCTCAGTAATTGTTGTTCTGTATTCTGATTGAGTTGCGTTACTAATACCGGAACATTATTGATTCTCCTGCTTGCTTCACATATTTGTGTTTTACTGATTGATCTAAACTAAAATCATTTCCATAAACAGTATTACTTTGTTTTTCATCCATTGTATCTGGAAGGTGATGTGTTTTTCTGTGTATGTGGGATATTAAATGTGTAAACTAAACAGGAGAAACTGTACTTTAAAGCAAAGTTTATAACAATGTGCTGAGGTTCAGGTGTTTTTGAAGGTACTAAAAAGTTCCTTCCTCTAAATACCTTACAACATACGTTAATGAGGTTTTACTTAGAACTAGGACTGTGGAGTCCGAGTCGTGGAGTTAGAGTCCATTTTGATTGAGTCAGAATTTGTATAAAATGGATCGACTCCAACTCCTAAAATATATAATAAATTGGGTACAGTAGTTCAATGCAGAATGTGCTGAATATTATTATTAGGTTTTATCTAAATTGGTTGATTATTGTATCATAATAATGATTAAAAGCCCAATGATCATATTGTACTACCATAAATGTATCACTTAAACATGAGCCATGTATGAGGGAATCAAGAGTCATGGATTCGGAGTTGGCGAATGAGGACTCGAATTTGTGGTTTGGCTTACCGACTCCACAGCCCTGCTTAGAACAGTGTTAGGCTATGTCCACTGCCTTTTTTAGCAGCATTTTTTATTCAAATTAAAAGCTGCTTTTTACCGTACTCCTGGATGAAGCATTTTTTAAATGAAACGCGCGTCGGGTGCGGTGGGACACTGCACACTTTCTACCCTCCTGGGGACGGACTTTTCTTGTTCCATAGGTAATACCCCATATTAAACGGCGTGTTTCTCATTGTCGTAGCCAGTTAACACCTCTTAGGGTCCAATTATTATGGCACCTCTCAGTATAACTATTTTTTTCCTGCCTTAGTTCCTGTATATAAGATTTGTGGTTATAAGTCGTCAAGCTATCTCATTTACTCGTATTTTCTACAGGAAGCTTATTTTGTTTTTTTGGCTTCATTACTAATCATATACTAATTTGTACTTTCTACTTATGATATGCTTACTATTTTATCTTAAGCATACATTTTTGTGTTGTATATTAGTTTATATATAATAATTAATCTTTCCGTATTATTTATTGTAAGGTGGCCCCTGCTTCTCTATTTTTCTCCTTACCTGTATGTGTCTCTTTTGTTATATCAATTTTAGTATTTTGTCATTAATATATGTGCACTTTTATCCACTTTGGGCTTGCATTTTTTCTCTTTGGTCTCTTTTTCTTACTTCCGTAATTTATGCGCTGTTGCCGTCATATATGGATTGTGTCTATTGGTGTGAAATTTGTGTAGTAGCAGCAAAAGCTATGAGAATTCAGAAATTTCGTGCACACACTTGTTTTTTTTTGCCTGACCGAATGTGAGACCTGTAGCTTAAATCTGTATCTTGTCAATTCTTTCAGCATTATTGCAGCGTTTTTTCATCCATAGAAAATCAATGAGAGAGTGCAAAAATACCTAAAAAAATGTAGTATACAGGTTTTTTGCTGCCTTTTTGGGGAATAAAAAAAAAATTTAATAACATCATGTAATATTAACAATGCACACAAAATCCGCACAAAAATACACAGCTTAAAAACATTGCTAAAAAAAACCCCAAAGACACAGCAAAGGAGGGTGCACCTGTGGCTGGGACAAAACGGCTGCTGAACACATGTATCCGTAATGACCTCCACTCGGTTTTGAAATGTGATGGAATAAAAACGTAAAGTTTTTTGGACCAGTGATTACCACTATATTTTGTATTCTTACAGGGAAACTGTCAGCAGGATTTTGCTATGTAGGCTAGAGACAGAATGCTGTAGGGGTTAAAAAACAAAAATCAACTACCGTATATACTCGTGTATAAGCCGACCCGTGTATAAGCCGACCCCCCTACTTTTGCCCCCAAAATCTGGGAAAACATATTGACTCGTGTATAAGCCGAGGGTGGGCCCCAGCACAGGTATACAGCCCCCAGCAGTGTGGTATACAGGCCCCCCCAGTGGTATACAGGCCTCCCCAGTGGTAGTATACAGCCCCCAGCAGTGTGGTTTACAGCAGCCTCCCCAGTGGTACATACAGGCCCCAGCAGTGTTACAGCAGCCTTCCCAGTGGTATATACAGCACCAGCCCCAGGGGTATATACAGCAGCAGCCCCAGGGGTATATACAGCAGCAGCCCCAGGGGTATATACAGCACCAGCCCCAGGGGTATATATAGCAGCAGCCCCAGAGGTATATACAGCAGCAGCCCCAGAGGTATATACAGCAACAGCCCCAGAGGTATATACAGCACCAGCCCCAGGGGTATATACAGCAGCAGCCCCAGGGGTATATACAGCACCAGCCCCAGGGGTATATACAGCAGCAGCCCCAGGGGTATATACAGCACCAGCCTCAGGGGTATATACAGCAGCAGCCCCAGGGGTGTATACAGCACCAGCCCCAGGGGTATATACAGCAGCAGCCCCAGGGGTATACAGGCCCCCACCCCATCAAGATCCAGGGCCCCCCCTTTCTCGGCAAACCTGTAAAGTAAAATCCTTATACTTATCACTGTCCTCTCGCCGCCGTCCTGCCGCTGCCGACACCGCGATCCTCCATCTTCATTCAGCGTCTTCCGGCTTCCTGTGGTCGGCGCTGACAATGATGTCATTGCCTGCGACCACAGGAAGCCGTAAGACGCTGAATGAAGATGGAGGATCGCGGTGTCGGCAGCGGCGGGACGGTGGCGAGAGGACAGTGATAAGTATAAGGATTTTACTTTACAGGTTTGCCGAGCAAGGGGGGCGGCCCTGGATCTTGATGGGGCAGTCTGCATACTGATGCAGGTGGCGGGCGGGCGGTATATACTCGCGTATAAGCCGAGGGGGGACTTTTCAGCCCAAATTTTGGGCTGAAAAACTCGGCTTATACGCGAGTATATACGGTATGACTCTCTTATCAGTCTATGTGCTATTGTTCATGGGAACTAAAGGTCTTATCACCAGAGGGTTTACCATTACTGCACTACATTGTCATGTGCAGGTAAGTCCCACATGCCCCTGCTGTGATTGACACCTCACTGTCTATGCACAATCTCTATTGAGAGCCTGTTGTGGTTGGGGGCAGCTCTCCCAGTTGAATGTCTGCAGCCAGTAGTCAAAGTTAAACATTGTTAGCTTCAGAATCTATTTGCCTAAAACATGCTGCTCTCAGATGATGTAACAAAAACCTGCTGATAGATTCCTTTTAAGAAGTGTCTAGGCAATTGGAACTGTATCCTTAAGGCTGCTTTGACATCAGCGTTTCTTGGCATTTCTGGCAGATCCGACAGTTTTGCCTGACCTGCTGGTAGCCTGAACACTTGCGAAAAGACTGCATTCGGACTAATGCATTCCTAATGGGACTTGCGCACAACTGCGGCACTCACAATTTTGCACTTTAGACACTGTGGCGAGTCAAAAAAACGCTGCTAGCTTTGCCGCAAGTGCCGATTTGGCCAGATCGTGGCAAAACCATCTATGCCACACATGTACACAAGTCCCAGAGGGAATGTATTAGGCCAAAAGCAGTTTTGTCGCAAGTCTTCCAGCAGATCAGACAAAACTGCCTGATCTGCCAGAAATGCCGAGAAACGCTGATGTGAAAGTAGCCTTATTTAGATGAGCGCCATCAGATGCCTCCAGTCCAAGTATTGGTGTATGAGGAGTACAGTATCCATCTGTATCGTTTGACATGTACACACAGTGCCATTGAGAAGACACTTCAGGTTTGTCCTCTTTCTTTTGAACTGAATGATCAGGTACCTACCGTCTTCACAGGACGTGCAACATCAACAGAAGTTGTGAATGTAGTTATTATGAGTGCTTATATAGTGCCAACATATTCTACAGCGCTTGACAGACATCATCATCACCACTGGCCATAGACAAAAAAGGGCCACAGTGCAAGAACAATGTATGGGCTCCTTGCAGGCCAATAGCTCATCATAATGGACAATTCAACCTATTTTGGAGGTGGAAATGGACCTCTTACCTCTTCGGCCAATGTGCGGCCGCACAAGTTGAACCAATGATATGTCCACCCCTGATAATCACTGTCCCACACATGCTCACTATCTAAATTCCCTATCATTATCACTTTGAGGTGTTGAGTAAACCCTTCACAAATTCAGAGACCATATAAACTCTGAGCAGGTTAAATTTGAAACCAAGTACCCCAGCACCGCACAGGTGACATTGCTAACCACTGAGCCACCTGGAAATAGAATGTTGGAGTAAAGAATTTACAGGCAGATCCTGGGAGGCAATACCTATTCACACGATAGGGGGGGGAGATGACATTTAGATTTTTGGGACTTTACTGTAGAACATCTTATCTTTTATGTATGTGACAGTGTGAGTGAGATAACAGTCTATACATGAAAGCACTTAAATATATTGTTTAAGGCGGAATAGGTGATAGGTATATGATTACTGGAATCTCACAGATCACATGCCTGAGGTCTCATGCTCTCTTTGTGAAAAGAGCAGTAGATTTTCTTCACTGTCTATGACAGCAGTAGTCACATATACACTATCCCCATGGAAGTGAATAGAGTGGTTGTCATGTATGTACACTACCTGATTATTCGAATTTGAGACCCTCTTCTTGGGACAGATTGATGCCCCAGTGGTAGGACACCCACCGATCTTACATTTCCTGTAGATATGGCAGACATTTACATATTCTACATTGTGATGAATGAGTAGCGAAATATTTGCACTCGCTATACTCGTAACATGTAGTTTTGAATACTTGCATATTCGTCCGAATAGCGAGTCCAATAGCCGCCATAAAATGAGTCTTTCTGGGGCAGGGCGGGAGGGTGGCCTTTTGTGCATTTCCACTACATAAAACAACTTGCTGATTCCCCCAGAGAGACCCTATCATTCAATCTGCTCTCAGTGAGGTGCTAACTCCCTTTATGTACTGAAGGTAGCTGGCAATGTGTGTCAGATCATTCACGATCGACACATCACTCACGAGCACCAGCGATAACGAGTATCACGAATAGAATACTAACCGTGCGAGTAACAAATAGTAACGAGTATATTCACTCATCACTAATTCTACATTCTAGGCGGAATAGCCTGTTAAATGCAAACAAAGTTTGCCAAATACACAACGCAATGGAAAAATGTCTAACCTAAGCTTGGCAGTGAGTCAGATGGCGGAAGGTTGTGTTGTTGTGCATTATTTTGTTGACCGTTTTGTACTTAGACTTCATGGAGTGAAGTGGGTTAGGTCAAGGAAGGAATGAGCCGTCAAGTCAAGACCTCTTGGGTCATGGTACAAGATGTGTTCCAATAATAATGCTGAACTTTTCTAATTAATAGTTCTCTGTTAATAATTTAGTTGGCGCTTCCTCCCTAGTGGTCGCTGACTGTTTGTTTTATAAACTCCCGACTCCTTTGTGGTCCTGGTGTTCCCATGTAGAAGACCCCTGTCTATTTCATCTCTCTGTTTTTCGTTCCGACCTAGCAGACCACCTGAAAAAATGAACCCCTTTGCGGGATGACAAATAAACACGTCTTGTAGGTTAACTGGACGCAGACAGATATCTCATTCCAGGTTGTTTATTTATTTTTTATTTTCTCTTCTTTTGTAGTTAATCTGCTGGATTCAAAAGCAATTCAGGGGGAGCTGGGCTGGATCTCCTACCCGTCACACGGGGTGAGTTTACTAGACTGTGAAATGGGAAAATGCTGTTTCAGAACAATATGCTATTTAACGACTGTTTCCTTTTTCATGGTACGCTGCAGAATTGCTAAGCCTCTTCTAGATGTCAAACTAAAGGAAGAAAAAAATGTTTTCAGCTCAGGAAGATGGTTCGTGTTTATTTCTAAAATACCTTGTAGAAGACGCCTCGTCGCCGGCACAGGGCCACTCGGAAATACTGGCGTTTTATCAAATCAATAACTCTTGGCGGATATATATATACACAAAGGTGCATCTCAATGAATTAGAATATCAAAAAATTAATTTATTTCAGTAATCCAATACAATAGTGAAACGCATATATTATATAGACTCATTACACACAGATTGATCTATTTCAGTTGTTTATTTCGGTTAATGTTGATGATTATGGCTTATAGCCAATGAAAACTCAAAGGTTATTATCTCAGAAAAAGAAAGTAGGGAGGATGAAGGGTTCAAAACCACGCTGCCATATTCCACGAGACATCAATATAAGATTGATTTATTAGTCAACGCATTTCAGGGCTCCCATTGATTTTTGATGTTATTCTAATTAACTGAGATGCACTAGTATATATTTACATATATTAGTATTAAACCAAATAGAGGACAAAAAGAAACCATCATAAGAACACAATTAATCCAACAATAAGTAAAATTATTCATTAAAATCATATAAACAATTTATACTTTTAAATATGATTCCTCTATAGGTAAGAATATCAATATTTTTCTATGTACTGATGAACACACTACAAACATATGTTACCTTATCTATAGGTAAGGACACTTAAAATATCACAGCAGAAAATGATAATATAATTAAATTATAAGATCTCTGTATACAATATGTATATTTGTCACAATAATGCCACATATACTTATTTCATGAACAATTCATATATACGGTACTTAAAAAAAATACCAGTTTGCAAAAAATATATATTATACAGGTGCCTAAAAAGAAAAAATATCTATGTAAATCAATATTGTTGTATAAATGTAAGATGCATGGTTTCAAACCCTATATTAAAATATACATTAGATTAATAAATATAGTGGTAATGCTCACATGGCAGGACTATGAAAGTGCAAGATCTACCGTATATAGAAAAAAACTGTTAGTGATATGCAGGGAAAAAAATGAGCCGGCAGCACTGCATAGTGCAAATCAACCATTCCTCAGTGCTTCCTATACATACAAAGTGGATAAAACAGTTGCAGCACTCCAGCGTTAGATGTATCCTTATGTCTTTATATTGGCCTTGGGTACAGGGTGGCTATATTTCGGGCGCACACAGCTAAACAAAGGGCGTGTGTGCCAGAAACGTAGCCACCCTGTACCCAAGGCCAAAATAAAGGTATAAGAATACATCTAACGCTGGAGTGCTGCAACTGTTTTATCTAGTTTGTAACCTGATAGTGAGCTACATTTAAATAAAAGTATTCCTATTTATACATTTTTAATGATTCTTAAAGGGGTTGTCCGGTCTGAAACTGATAATTCTGCAGTCATTCTATGTGTCACTCTATGTGACTGTGCTGACTTATCAATCCTCCCAGCGCCCGCACTGTGTTTCAAGTAATTTTATTTTTTTTTATTTTAGTATAATAAGAAGTGAGTAATACATCATTAAAGGAAATCTTTGTACAGTGTTCTTGTTATATATACAAGTATGACATAAGGCAAGTAAAATACAGTATAGCGTTTTAAGGTATAATGTACTGTAGGTTATGTTGAAATCAAGTAGATTATGTCCAGAATCAATTTAATTGCACCAACACTGTGCGCTGTGTGGATTCTTCATTTTCTAAGCCAGGAATGGACCGGAGTTATGCCATATACATGTGCCCGGCAACAATATGACTAGTGGGTCTGGCATCACTCAATACAAGTGTATGGAGCAGGCGCGTCCAACTAGCGGAAGAGTCCTTCTAGTGGTGGCAGCCTTACTCCATACACTTGTATTGAGTGAGGCCGTGCCCACTAGTTGAGGGTGCTGGCCGGACACATGCATAACCAAGATATCTGGTCCATTCCAGGTTTAGAAACCGCAAATCATCGCAGAGCACAGTGCAGGCGCTAGGAGGATTGATAAGTTTACAGTCACATAGAGTGACACATAGAGTGATTGCACAATTAGTAGCTTTAGACCAGACAACCTCTTTAATAAATACTTCACATGTACTGTAGGGAAGTAGTATGGCACAATCATACCTTACAGCTGGATAAAGATTCCTCGTGCCAGACGCCCCAACACGTGTTTCGTCCACTTTGAATGGACGCATGTCTATAGGCGACACTCTTATTATATATTTTTCTCAAACTACTATTTATTTCGGTATATATGAATTATTCATAGTTTACCTTGCATTATTGTGTCGCACATACATATTGTTTATAGAGACCTTATATTTTCATTAAAGTATAATTTTCAGCTGTGATATTTTCAGTGTGCTTACGTATACATAATCATGTTTATTAGTATAAATTGTTTATATGATTTTAATGAATATTTCCAATAAAAATGTATATTATTTATTTTGGATTAGTTGTGCTCTTCTAATGGTGGACATTTTTGTCTTCTATTTGGTTTAATTGGTTTCAAATTTGAGTATAAACCAGTCACAATGTATTGGACTCCTTTGAGGGATTGTATATAGATACCAGTATATATTTGTATTTATAGAAATTACAAAATTACATATATCTATAGTATCTAAATATCTATAAAATGTGTGCATGTATATAAATGTATATATGTATATATATATATATATATATGTGTGTATATATATATATATATATATATATATATATACACATATAATTTCCTTAAGAGATATATGATGGCAGAGTAGAGCGTAGAACAGATAAAGCGTGATCATACAACCCTGTTTGAGGCGCTCATAAGTAGTTCACAGATGATGATCGATCTGAGTTGGTTGTGAACATCCATTGATACTTATTTAGAAAGAAACACTTTTTACCTTTCTCTTCTATTATTAACATCTAGATATAAAACAATTCTACTTACCATTATGGAGTTTTCATATGTTATCTATTAGACAGTTTTATGTCATAAGAGACAAATTTCAATGATGCTGATTTTCATTCATGTGGTTAGAAATGCCTTACCGTTGGTATGAGAGCAACGGAAGGTGGAGGGGAGCTGTCCATACACATCACCATTACCAGAGGGCATTACCCAGGCACAGACCCATTCTAATTCCCAGCTCCTAATCCTTCCATATCATTTGTATAACATCTATAGAACAATTGGTTATTCATTATTTGCATCTTTACCAAAGTCTTTTTTTATCATCTTAACAGCATACTTTAATTTGTTGCTCCAATATCATATACCAATTAGGCTCAGTTCACATGTCCACTAATCATTTTTTAGAACAGATCCGGAGACAGTCTGTTGAGTGCACGTGTGTTTTTTGTCCGTTTTGAAAAAATATTTTTGCAAGATCAATTTTTTTATATTGGAGTCTAAGAAAAACAGATCCGTTAACGAATTACTATTTATCTTCCACTTGAAATAGATCCTGTAAGTCAAAAACGGATCCTTTACAAATGAAAGAAAAACAGGTGGCTCAACAGCAATCGGGAAATGGATCCGTTTTTTCATGTTAATAAAATGAACCCTATAAAAATAAATTTTTTCAAAATGGACAAAAAATTTCTGTTTGTACAACTGGTTTGCCAACGGATTGCCGCTAGATCCATTCTTCATTGCCAAGACAGCGACATTACCATGTTGTTTGGCTCACCGACATTAGCATGTTGTTTGGCTCACCGACATTACCATGTTGTTTGGCTCACCGACATTAGCATGTTGTTTGGCTCACCGACATTACCATGTTGTTTGGCTCACCAACATTACCTTGTTTTTTGGCTCACCGACATTACCATGTTTTTTGGCTCACCGACATTACCATGTGTTTTGGCTCACCGACATTACCATGTCTTTTGGCTCACCGACATTACCATGTTTTTGGCTCATCGACATTGCCATGTTTTTTGGCTCACCGACATTACCATGTGTTTTGGCTCACCGACATTACCATGTCTTTTGGCTCACCGACATTACCATGTTTTTGGCTCATCGACATTGCCATGTTTTTTGGCTCACCGACATTACCATGTGTTTTGGCTCACCGACATTACCATGTTTTTTGGCTCACCGACATTACCATGTGTTTTGGCTCACCGACATTACCATGTGTTTTGGCTCAGCGGCATTACCATGTTTTTTGGCTCACCGACATTTCCATGTGTTTTGGCTCACCGACATTACCATGTCTTTTGGCTCACCGACATTACCATGTTTTTTGGCTCACCAACATTGCCATGTTTTTTGGCTCACCGACATTACCATGTGTTTTGGCTCATCGACATTAGCATGTTTTTTGGCTCACCTACAGCACCCTATTTTTGGTGACCGATTTTACCGTATATTTTGTTGACCAACATTACCATGTATTTTGCTTACCAACTTTACCATGTCCTTTGCTGATCGACTTTACCATATATTTTTTGATGACCGATTTTTCCATGTTTTTTTGCATCTGGAAAAAAAACAATGAAGACACATCTGGTTTCTAAATTTGACCATTTAATAAACCAATTCGTCCATTAAAAAAAAGTACACTGTTCTGTCTGTGTGTTCATTTTTTACTATTTAATCGGTGGAATAACCTAATCTTTTTTTGCATACAAAAAAAAGCCATACTTATTCCACTTGAGGAAGACGCTTGGAGAGCGTGGAAACGCGTTGTGGCCTAAAGGACCCTGCCTTTTTATTGCACAAATAAAGCTGAGAGGTAATTATTCATAATAGCCTTGGTGCCGGTTGATTCCCCAGCGCTCACACAAATACCTATTACTTTCTTGAAATACTTATGAGAAAGACACACAGACCAAAAATGATTAAAATGTAGATCCAAATCTATGGCGGAAAAAAAAATTAAACTGATTCAAAACTATAATTTACTACCTGTTTTGCGGGGGGAAATTATAATAAAACTGTTGGGTTGATCCCCCCCCCCCCTCCACCACCACCACTAAGTTCATTTTTTGAAGAAAAAGTTTTAAGAGTAGCAGCTCACATTTTTGGGCTGAACAGGTGTGCACCAAAATTTGTGACTTATTTCTGCCAGAAAACTGGTGCACATAGCTTAATAAATCTCCCCGGAGAGCTGAGTATCCCATGAATACAGTTTTCACACTTGGCATAATCGGATACGCTGACATCCAGCCGTCCAGTTGCTAATGATAGACTGTGATAAATAATAATTACTTTGTGTCAGTCTATACTTCTTTTTTATTAAAAGTCTGGGGCACAACTGGAAATGTCCGACGCTTAGAAAGCCTGTCACATCTTTGTTCTCCTATTAAAAATATGCTGCAATTTCACACCACCAAATCCGACTCCACTCATTACCAAGCGGCTTAATCCAGCTGTGTTTCTGCAGCATTAACCACATACTTGGCAGTTGACCTAAAATTCTCCGATATGTACTTGGCACACATAATCATACCCAACATCTTTCAAGTTAGATGTTTAACCCGGGTCACTTTTCTGAACTCTCTCAAAACTGCCGAAGCAAATTGTTGACATTATCACATAACGCTGCTAAAGACAATAGCGGTTCACTCTAGAGCATTGTTACGCCTTTTTAAGACACTTGACCTTTATAGAAAATCTGTCAACCGGGCACATTACAAAAAGCCTTGTTTAAAAAAGTCCTACCGTGTTGTGTCTTCAGCTACTATGAAGATATACAGTATGTATCTCTATAGTAGCAGACTATAAGCAACTCTGTAGTCCTTTTCTGCTTATATGCCTCCCCCATCACATATTGATGACATAAATTAGGTACATTTCAAGATGTAGGGGATCAGGAGAGTATGGGTGTAAGATTAAATGACGTGAGCCTAATTTATCAAAACGTCTAAGAATAAAAGATGGCTTTTTGGCCACTATCTTCTTCATAGTTTCTTAGTTTTTAAGGTTGAAGGTAGACTTTTAATCAGGGTTCTGGAGTCGGTAAGCCACACATCCGACTCCAACTCTTCAATTTCCTTGAATCCAACTCTGACTCTGACTCCAACTTCAACTCCACAAAATGGATACTCATTCTGACTCCACAACCATGGCTGTGAAGTCAGTAAGCAATCAACTGAATCCGACTCCTCAATTTCCCTGAATCGAACTCCGACTCCACCTAAAAGTGATGCCAGCTCTGTCTCTATGACTCCGACTCAGTCGCCTTGCTTTTAAGTCCATTGAGTTCAACCCATAGCCTAACTTGTTGATCCAGAAGAAAACAAAAACCCCATGGTTCCGACACTAAGATCCATATTATGGGAAACATTTTTCCTGACTCTGCATACAGCAGTAAGACTTTTCTTGACTTATTCTATTCTTGAGATGGGTTACTAATAAGCCCAGCGTGATCTAAAAATTAAATGATATTTGTCTACCAGGCATATACTGTGCCTCCCTTCAGCTGCCAGGGACCCCTACCAGACCAATGTTTTTTTCTGGCTCAAAGAAAATGTAAAAAGTTCAGTCTGCCAGTGGCTACTAGCAATTACCTGATACCAGGAGAAAAAGCTACGAAACTGGTGGGGAAAGCAGCAGCAGTAGGATGCAGCATTAAGGGGCTGGTAGATAGGTATACTTTTTTTTAAATAATTTTTATATCACAATGAACCCTTTAATGACCTTTTGAAAAGTGGAGGACAATCTTTATACTAAGATGGAAGTGCACTAGAGTTACCCCGGAAGAAAAGTAGTACAACTCCTGTTTGTAATTGAAGAAGAACAACTGCAGCATCAATGTATTCCGGTAGTAAGGACTCATTCTACAGGAGATGTAAGTGTGTCTATATATACCATGATTAGCTAGCTCTCCCAACTCCTCCATACACATGCACGCTCAACTCGACTGAGCATACATGTGTTTTTAAATGGTGAGAGGAGATTGAGTCATTGGGAGACAACTCTACCATCAGGTTGCCTCGATGTGAAACAAAAGAATCGAGCATATAGTTCCTCAATCCTGATCCTTCTCACATCATCCATGAGGGCATTGTTAGGAAGCCCCCCATAAGCGTTAGATGGTCAGGAGATTCTAGCAAAATGTATACACCACCCTAAGCTTACATAATTTTAATTTGTATTGGGGCCCGAAGAAGGAAATATATCGTTAGCATACTAAATGGACTCTGACTCCGTCTAGACCGTGCTGCACTAAGTGAGGCGCATGGAGGTGAACACGTTTGAAAGTAGTCATTTTTTTATGCTAGGAAAACTTTGTATAGCTTTAAAGCTGCTGCTAATAGCCTTTAAGGGCTTTTAGTAAGAAAATATTCAATGGAATAACAATCTATCCTGGGTGCCAGTACCTCATCATCTTCCTCCCCTACATGCCACGTTATAGTATGTAAGTCATCATGGATGTAACCACTGTGACAATCATCATGCTAATGCAGGACAGGGGAACAGAGTTTATTTCCCGTGAGATGGATGACATGGGCTTGTTTTACACAGTAATGCCTAATATTATAGATGAGCAGATTAGGCAAAAGTCAAGTTTGCCTGCTTAAATGGATTTTCCCAGGAATTTGATTCATGGAGCAATTATGCTTTGAGAATTTGATATCCTTTATTATGCTCTGCGGTCTCTCCAGACCATAGAACATAATAATCAAAAAACGTCAAAAATAAAGAAAAAAAAAACACTTATGCTCACCATACCGCTCAACTCACTATCACCTGTCCAGTCCTTGCCATTGTGTCACATTGCCACATTTCACGCTGAAATCCCTTCTGTTCAGTTCTTACATGTGTAAATTAATGGAACATGTCTTAATGTCAAGACACCATGACTTTTCGAGCACTAGTTCAGAATCCCCCCCAAGGAATTTCAGAATCCTCGGTTTGCATAGTAGCCGAAGAGTTGAGCTATAATGTGAGTGTAAGGCCACTTTAAGACTGGTGTTTTTGTCTGCCGAGGGTCCCGTCTAACGGCCGCACTTGCGACAAACTTGCGGCAAGTCCCATGCATTGTATATGGGTCTTGCGGTAATGTGCGGCAAGTGTGGTTGCGGCAGATGCGACATTACCACAAGATCCATACACAATGCATGGGGCTTGCCAAATGGGTGCAGCAAGTGCGGCCGTTAGGCGGCAGAAGCGGTAAATCTGCCGCATCTGCCAAATTTTGGCGAAAATGCCAATGTGAAAGGACCCTTACTGTTGTTTTTATTATTTTTTAACCTTTTAATGGTGTTTTATGGCTCTAAAAGATGGCGGGGAACCGGCCCTCATTTCAGTGAACCCACACAAAAGCAAATTACAAAAAATCCACAGTTTGGCGATGGCAGTCTTGTAAAATTTGAGAAGAATTCATTACTATCCATTCCATTCAAATTTATCTCTGCTTAATAATTAATTTGTATCACTCTAATGGAAAAATGGCTATATAATTAACACTATTATATGATATCATTTTATTATTTTAACAGGCAAAACCCAAGAGATAAACAAAAAATGAGCATATACTCTCTAATAAAGTAAATAAGTAAATAGTAGTAGTACATAAAATAACATAGGTACTTGGTGAACACTGTTTGATAAAAAAGCAAAAAAAAAACATCCCACCATGACAAGGTGTACCCATCGAGACCATCCTCCTCTACTATTAAAACCTTACCTTGTGTCAGTAACATCAATATGAATAAGGACAGAGAAGAACAGGGCCCAACTGCAGCCAATTGTCCATGGGAAGCCATATAGATGAAATGACTAGCTCGGAGAGAGGCCACACCTCTATTTGTACAAAATTAAAATAAAAATGCGGAAAACCCCCCAAAATTATCCAGAGAATAAGTTGGTAGACGAGCACAGCTTAGGTGAGTAATAGCACTTTTATATCATGGTCTTCAGAATAAAATCTCAAGAGAAAACACAAAATGAGCTTATAACCTATAATACGGTTTCCTCAGTATTGAGCTTCTCTGAAGCCAGGTGTATATGAATAATCAGAAGTCGTCCGTGTTGTGCCCCTGTGGTTCAGTCACCACAGTGCACCTCCCCAACAGGTGTAATGCCATGCCCGCAAGTAAGAAGGTTGAACCTTCTAAGGCCCCTTTCACATCAGCGGTTTTTTTAAATCGCGGCAGATGCGGTGAAAAAAAACGCATCTGCCGCGATTACCGCATAACCGCAACACTTGCGGCACAGTTGCGGCAAGCCCAATGCAATGTCTATGCGGGCTTGCGGCAGGTGCGGTAAGTGCGGTGTCGGCACTCGCGGCAGGTGCGGCCGCAAAAAAAACGCACCTGCCGCAAGTGCCGAAACCGCACTTGCCGCACCTGCCGCACACTTACCGCAAGCCCCATAGACATTTCATAGGGCTTGCTGCAACTGTGCCGCAAGTGTCGCGGTTATGCGGTAATCGCGGCAGATGCGTTTTTTTTCACCGCATCTGCCGCGATTTAAAAAAACCACTGATGTAAAAGGGGCCTAAGACACACTGCCACACACCCAACACCCATCCAAACTCCAGGCCAGGGAGATGCAGGGCGGAAGAAGCCCACCGAGAGAGCACACCCCATCTGCTGGCTTGAAGGAGGAGTAGTTTTAGGGGATCGGGTTAGGAAGTTAGTGAGAATCAGAGAATGGCCATGTTCACACACAATTTGCGTTTTTTTTAGCACTCCTAAAACCACTTGCATTTTTTTTAAGAGTGGCCAAAAATTCGCCTTGTGTGTGTGAAAGCATTGAAAACGTTTTTGCAAATAGTAATTTTTTCACCAAACACCCAAATAACAAAAAACGCATGATTTTTTTTCCGTTTTCCTGCCAACCAAGGGAGGGGGGGGTGCTATCATAAGAATTTTTATTCCATTTTCCTGCATATATAGGGGGGGATGCTGATGAAAAAAAATATTTCCACAAATTGCTGGGCGGTTTCCAAAAAACGCTACCGTTAACGCATGTGTCTGTATGTGCCAAGCTTTAGCGCTTGCGTTTCCCGTTGGGTCCCATGTTAAAAAACGGACAAGCGTTTTTTGGGCTGGGGAAAAAAACGCAAGTTTGGCTCAAAAACGCATGTACACTCAAATGTACCCTGCGTTAACGCACCTGCGTTTTTTTTAACAGCGCAAAAACGCAGAGATGGGCAAAAAAACGCATGTGTGTGAACATGGCCACTGAAGAAGGAGAGGAAGCAAGATGATATTCTAGGAGGAAGCTTGGGAGGGGGTGAGAGCAGGACCGTGCTCGGGTCAGCTGCTAATCCCCAACCCTGAGGACCCCCAAATCTACAGCCAGCCGTCCAGGTCAGATAGAGGAATGAGCTACACAGGGTTGCTGGTCCCAATTTGGTTTGGATCTGCAAACAAGTCAAGACACCGGAAGCCACTGTACTACATGTGCAGTGGCCACCATCGTTGACTCTCCCAAGTACAGTGACTATAGAGGGTCAAGAGGACGTGGCAGGCCATCGCTTAGAAGGGTCTGCAGTCTCCTGCTTCGGGATTAGTAGCACAAAGACGAATGGAAGGAAAAGGAGCATGAGCGTAGACAGAAATAGGGCAGTACAGAAAGGCATACACTTGGTGTTTCAGTGAGGTGAACCTGGACTGCCTGTGAGCTGGCCAAGCTGAAGTCTTGGAGACACAGCACGCTGGCAGGGTTGTAAATGGACTTAAACTGAAAGTATACAACTGATAAGAACTGCATCCCTTGTGTCTGTCCATTCCTTCCTGCGCCCTCCGGCACCAACCACAATAACCACCATCATGTTCATAATCACCACCACCTATATTCCGGGGGTCTGCTCCATCTGTGTGGAGTGTTACATCCAGCTGCCGTATCACCTGTCCCCTGGAGCCACTACAAGCAGCGCTGGTCATCCCTGACCAGATACCACAGATGCTGTCATGAAAGACTTTATTTCCCCTGTAAATAACATCCCTTTTTTATATGCTCGGTAAGGGCCCTAACCTCCGGGATTGCCACCGTAAGATCCATCAGATTGACCCCGGATGATCGAGTACCCTCACCCTTGCGGTCGATGCATCTGCACTTACAGTCATGTGCAGTACTCTGAGGCCGGGTGTATCATGTACACTACACCACTCTAAAGCCATGGTGCTTACACCTGGCTTCAGAGTAGAGCTCAATGCTGAGGTGAACAGAGCCGCCAGCTTTTGTAAATCATATTATAATGCCCATAGAAGCATGGTAACATACTAAGCGGGCCAACTAGTTGGACAACTAATGCACACTCAAAACAGCCCTATTTTGCATCTCTTCTACGGACATTGAAAATGCTTTTTCTAAAGATCTGTTTATTTGTGCAAATACATGAAGGGGCTGATAGGCAATGAATTTTGATATGTGCCTACAACTCTTGGTGGTTCTGGGAGCACATAGACCTGACAGGTTCCATTTAAGTTGTGCACATCTTCATATCCCCTGCATCTAGATAAGGCAGATGAGGGGTTAAATACATATGGTTATAAAGGATGACACTATTTTATGTTATATTTTTCCTCATTAAATGTATCCGAACACAGGCCCCGTAATCCTATCTGTCCCTCCAGCCCGAGTGCTTTCTATCACAGGTACTTAATATATCTGTCATCATTGTGTCCGCCTGTCCTGGCACACCTCGCTGCTGACAACATGCCAAACCTTCTAAAATAGCATTGTCTAATCTACGAATTGTTGTTTTCTCTACAAAAGCGCACATCGGACTTTCATTTCTAGACGGCTATAAAATGTCTTGGAAGTTTATAAAGGATGATGAAAGAGAAGTAGAAGCTTCCCAGAGCATCTATCATGTCATGCACCGCAGAATAAGATTGGAACAGATGCATCTTTACTAATGATGATGTCTTATAAAGTGAAATGCAAATGGAGCATGTTGTAAAGATTTAAGGGGATTTCCTATTAACATAGATTATGATATATGGCCGAGATGGGCTAGAATTAGCATGTAATTAGGATCTGACCACTCTCCTTTAAAAAGTAGTTGCATTACTGGTAAAGGTCATTGACTGCACCAGAATTTAATCTGTGCACAGCGCCGCTTGCAACCCAGGGCTGTGAGGAGTCTGCAGTTTTGCTCCAATTGATCTGAGTATAGAAATATTTGCCCCTTTCTTCTTCTTTAGCTCATAACAAATTACCGCAAGTTATGCAGTTTGGGTGTATCTTCGTGAAATGTTGTAACTTGGCCCCTGGAAACAAACTATTGCGAAGGCTAGTCTTCTCTTAAACAGTTTTTACCCTATGAAGTATATTTATTATCTATCCATAGGGTAGGTAATAAAATGTATAATCTCTTTGGGTCTGACGTCTGGGACCCCCAACAATTCTGAAATTGGAGTCCTAAGGTTCTTCATGTCAATGGGTTATGAGGAATACATGGATGACCACCATGATATTCTTTTCTAATTAGGCTGTGTGCTCACGATCTGGAGGCACTGCGTGTTGGATGCAGTGACTCCAGACATGCAGGAACCCGTGGGAAGCTGTGGGTGAACGCAGGGAGACCACAGATGCCCTGTGCCCACGATCTGCGACTTCTCCCTGGGTTGACCCGATAATGATCTCTTCTGACTCTGGAGCATGAAATTAACATGCTGCCGAGATGCAGAAGTCTGGAAACCCGCACCGCAATTTAAAAACACGCTACGCCGAGGAGAAGCATAGTGGGCATGGGATTTCTTGAAATCCTATCCACTATGATGCTACTTTACTACGCAGTGTTTTGAACGTAGTGGCAATACGCTGCATCCAAAATGCTGCAATTTCTGATCGTGAGCACACACCCTAAGGGTGCTTTCACATCTGCGTTTTTCGTAATTCGCGGCAGATGCGGTGAAAAAACCGCATCTGCCGCGTTTACCGCATAACCGTTCCACTTGCGGCGCGGTTGCGGTTTTTTCTATGCAATGTATAGGGGGACTTGCGGCAGATGCGGCAAGTGCGGTTTTGCACTTGCGGCAGGTGCGGCCTCGAAAAAAACCGCAGTAAGCCGCGTTTTTTTTCGCGGCCGCACCTGCCGCAAGTGCAAAACCGCACTTGCCGCACCTGCCGCAAGTCCCCCTATACATTGCATAGAAAAAACCGCAACCGCGCCGCAAGTGGAACGGTTATGCGGTAAACGCGGCAGATGCGGTTTTTTCACCGCATCTGCCGCGAATTACGAAAAACGCAGATGTGAAAGGGCCCTAAGACCAGCTTAATACATCTTACATTCATGGCCTGACTACAATGGTTCTTGAGCCCCTGAACTCAACAACTTTATAGGCATATATGAGGCTTTGGACGATAGGGCAGAGCATATATCGTGGTCTGTACTCAGACTGTGAAGCCAGCCAAGGATGTGTACACACGGAGGCCCAATTCATCAAGACCAGCATTTTTCAAAATAGGTTTGATGAGGGGACGGGGTGGAATGCGCAACACCTTATTTCTATTTCTTTTTCCCTTTTAAATGGAATCTGTCAGCATGTTTTTGTAACCTCACCTTAGAGCAGCATAATGTAGGCAAAGAGGCCCTGAATCCAATGATGTATCACTTAGTTTACTGGGTGCAGCAGTTCTGACACAATCAGTGTTTTTAGATTTAGCCATGCTGCAGAGCTGAGAAAGCTGCCCAGCCCATAACAGGCTCTGTATGTACAAATCTCTATAGAGAGTGAGCTGCTAATCACAGAGTGGGCATGTCGGACTAGCGAACCTCTAGCTGACCTATTCTGGCAATGATAATCTCCTGAAGCTAAAACAAACTTTTCAAGTAAACAACCCCATAGACTTTGATAACAAAGGAATGGCGGAAATCTTTAACATTACATAGCAAAAACCTCCATACAGATTCCCAATAATTCATCAGGCAAGTCGCAAAGTAATATGCACCTTCGTGGCTACTTCACCACAAATCTTACTCCAGTTAGTGATTGGAGTAATATTTGTAGTGTAAGGAATGCTGCTGATTGTCAGGAATTTTACATCACCCCCTCCCCTCTCACAGTTCTGCCCATGTTGCAAAAATCAAATCAAACCTGAGTTTTGAGAGTAGAAAGTTCAGTTTTGAGTTTTTAAGGACGATTTGGAGAGTTTCTGGTCCATACATATTCCTTAAGACTTGCACATTTTTTTTATCAGTTGCAAAGAAGTAAATGAAGATGTCATTTTCGAATTTCCTATGGGAAAATATAAAATACAGGAAAGAAGCCTTTAAGGCTGTGTGCCTATGCTGAGTTTGTGCTGCAGATTATGGACGTCAAAAATCTGCACCAACTATCAGAAAGATCGCACCCAAATATCCTCGTGCCAATGGTGCGTTTTTGCCACGTTTTTTTCATGTGGATTTTGCTGTGTTGTGACTTTTAATAAAGCTAGTTAAAGGCTGGGGGAGAAAAAGGGTTTCAAGATGTCATAATATGACGTAGAGCTCCGCTGTATGTTTGGTCAGTAGCCCAGGTACAACAGACAGTTATGGGCTGCCACCCACCCACAGCTGCCTTGTTGTACGTGGCTGGTTATCTAAATACAGCAGAGACCCATGTTATCAGTGCAGAAATACTCAAAAAATATGCAGCAAATACACACTGTATGAACACTGCTGCATATCTGTTGCGTATTTAGGAGCTAACATTGAGGTCTATGGGTCAAAATTGCGTCACTGCAAGATTTTGAAATACCAGAAGCCCACAGCATGGGCACATAGCCTTAAAGTTTTGTTAAAAAGTTACATACCTACTTGGTTAAAGCACCACTCCAGCGTTTTATTTTTATATCACTGCTAAAATGGTGCTTTAAATGTAAGCCCACTTGCCCTCTGTATTATACTCACGCTCCTATGGCTTCTCCTTACTTTATCTCAACCGTTCCGGTAGGTCTCTGGCAATCTGTGACATTGCAGGAACTTCAGTGTTGGTTAGGGTGTGTTGTAGGTCTCAGCTCAATACATCTCCATGGGAGCCTCATTCTGGCTCTCATAGAGATGCATTAGGAGCTTTTGACATAACTCCTGACTTCCAGACTGGGTGAGTATATGATGGGCAGGGGGCCACTCCATCGCTGAAAAGAAGAAAATGCTGGAGTGGATCTTTAAGGGAGAGGATGGTGTATAGGTTTATCCTACTTTAATGTACAGTTGGATGTAAAAGTTATTTAAAACTTAAAATTGCTTAAAGGGGAACTCCAGTGAGAGAAAACGTTTTAGTACAGTTCCTGCCCTGCTACATGATGAAGCAGAGCCGTTCTAGGATCTATGGATCGCTTATAAATCGATAAAATCATACCTGCTCCTCTGTTCTAGCCCCCACCTCAGGGAACCTAAATCTCTGCACGCCCCTTGCCAACCCCTTCACTAAACAGAATTGTTAGGGGGTGTGAATGTAGGATGATCCTGCAGCTCCCAGCGTCCATGCCTCCGACACACCTCTTGCTTTTTTCTCTTACATGAAGCTGCCAGGCTGAACACCAGGGGCGTAACTACAACAGGTGCAGGGGTTGAGATCTCAACCAGGCCCTGCAGCCTAGGGGGCCTCAAAAGTCCCTTTGGCCCATAGAAAAAGACTAATACTATTAAAGATATGAAACAATTGGGGGCCCCATTGGAGCTTCCGCATCGGGGCCCCAGGGCCTGAAGTTATGCCACTGCTGAACACTCTGGTTTCCCTGAGGTGGGGGCTAGAGCTGAGGAGTAGGTATGATTTTATTGAATTATAAGAGATCTATAGATCCTAGAACTGCAGTGTACAGCTCTGCTTCATCATGGAGGAGGGCAGGAACTTTACAAAGTTTTCTCTCACTGGAGTTCCCCTTTAAAATCAAATTAACCATTGTGGTTTCCTAACCTTACCTTGTACTTACATCACCCAAAACTGTCACTTATATTTTATTCATCCATGTTATAGAAGAACTATAATTTTACTGCTCTCGTAATAGCTTCATATGTAGGTAGCCAGGCGCAGCACACAACTCATGCACATAACGGTGGCCATATGAATCTGTTAATTCCCTGATCACCTAATTTTTATATCAAGAATTTGTTATAAAGAATTGATATGAAACACTATGGGACTAGTTAGAAAAGTTATAAGTTTTTTTATTATTCCACCAGTAATGATAAAACACATATGGAAAGTTAAGCTAGAGCCTTCCCAGGTTGAGGAGTTAGACATTTGCAGTAGATCTATAAATGTTATCCATTGAAGTCTAATAAATGTTAGTAAAAATGTGCAGCGTATGAAGACATGTCCTGTACGTGACCCAAAGGTATCTCTAGTGACAATATTAGTTTTTTGCTATTAAAATAAATCAGACTACAAATTAAAAATAAACATTGAAAAAGGTAAGATAATAAGCTTTTCAATATACACATCTGTAGAAATTCTTCCCCATTCCCGGATGACACGTCTCTACTTACTCTTGAGTGATGACATCACGTTGTGTCGCGGCTTACGGTAGTGACATCACAACTATTGATGTCACATAGATAGTTTTATTGGATAGCGAGCTCACATGATACTTAACGTACCGTATATACTCGTGTATAAGCCGAGTTTTTCAGCCCAAAATTTGGGCTGAAAAGTCTACCCCTCGGCTTATACACGGGTCATATACGGTACATGGTAGGTGGGGGCTGTGTCCGGGGCCGTGGAGGCTGCAGGAGGCGGGGGGGGCTGCTGTATGAGCGGCCCCGTCACGTGGGGCCGCTCATTAAATATGCACTGCTTCCCCCTGTCAATCAGCGCAGGGGGAAGCAGTGCATATAGCCCCCAAATGCTGGCACTGTCCCCCCTTGTAAGGGCCCCCCCCCCAGGGCGCTTATATTACCATTCCGGTCTTCTGATCCGCGCCGCTCCTCGGTGCTCCTCGCTGCTCCGTCCGTCCGTCCTCCTACATCCGGGATCTCCAGCCGTCGCAGGCATATGACGTCATCGCGCGACGGCTGGGGATCCCGGATGTAGGAGGACGGACGGAGCAGCGAGGAGCACCGAGGAGCGGCACGGATCAGAAGACCGGAATGGTAAGAGAAGCGGGGGGGGGGCCCTTGCCAGCGAGTGCCAGCATTTGGGGGCTGTGGATACCCCCTGGGGGCTGCTGGGTACCCCCAGGGGGCTGATGGGGACCCCCAGGGGGCTGCTGTATAAACCCCCTGGGGGCTGCTGGGTACCCCCAGGGGGCTGCTGTATAAACCCCCTGGGGGCTGCTGGGGACCCCCAGGGGGCTGCTGTATAAACCCCCTGGGGGCTGCTGGGTACCCCCAGGGGGCTGCTGTATAAACCCCCTGGGGGCTGCTGGGGACCCCCAGGGGGCTGCTGTATAAACCCCCTGGGGGCTGCTGGGGACCCCCAGGGGGCTGCTGTATAAACCCCCTGGGGGCTGCTGGGTACCCCCAGGGGGCTGCTGTATAAACCCCCTGGGGGCTGCTGGGGACCCCCAGGGGGCTGCTGTATAAACCCCCTGGGGGCTGCTGGGTACCCCCAGGGGGCTGCTGTATAAACCCCCTGGGGGCTGCTGGGGACCCCCAGGGGGCTGCTGTATAAACCCCCTGGGGGCTGCTGGGGACCCCCAGGGGGCTGCTGTATAAACCCCCTGGGGGCTGCTGGGTACCCCCAGGGGGCTGCTGTATAAACCCCCTGGGGGCTGCTGGGGACCCCCAGGGGGCTGCTGTATAAACCCCCTGGGGGCTGCTGGGTACCCCCAGGGGGCTGCTGTATAAACCCCCTGGGGGCTGCTGGGGACCCCCAGGGGGCTGCTGTATAAACCCCCTGGGGGCTGCTGGGTACCCCCAGGGGGCTGCTGTATAAACCCCCTGGGGGCTGCTGGGGACCCCCAGGGGGCTGCTGTATAAACCCCCTGGGGGCTGCTGGGGACCCCCAGGGGGCTGCTGTATAAACCCCCTGGGGGCTGCTGGGTACCCCCAGGGGGCTGCTGTATAAACCCCCTGGGGGCTGCTGGGGACCCCCAGGGGGCTGCTGTATAAACCCCCTGGGGGCTGCTGGGTACCCCCAGGGGGCTGCTGTAGAAACCCCCTGGGGGCTGCTGGGGACCCCCAGGGGGCTGCTGTTAAACCCCCTGGGGGCTGTTGGGTACCCCCAGGGGGCTGCTGGGTACCCCCAGGGGGCTGCTGTATAAACCCCCTGGGGGCTGCTGGGTACCCCCAGGGGGCTGCTGGGTACCCCCTGGGGCTGCTATATGTACCCCTGGGGGCCTGCTGTATACCACTAGGGCTGCTGTATACTACCACTGGGGCTGCAATACCACTGGGGCTGCTGTATATAGGGGCTGCTGTATACACCACTGGGGCTGCAATACCACTGGGGCTGCAATACCACTGGGGCTGCTGTATATAGGGGCTGCTGTATACACCACTGGGGCTGCTGTATATAGGGGCTGCAATACCACTGGGGCTGCTGTATACACCACTGGGGCTGCTGTATATAGGGGCTGCAATACCACTGGGGGCTGCTGTATATACCACTGGGGGCTGCTGCATATACCACTGTGGCTGCTGTATATACCACTGGGAGCTGCTGTATATACCACTGGGGGCTGCTGTATATCATACTGCTGGGGCCTGTATACCACTGCTGGGGGCTGTAAACCTGTGCTGGGGTCCACCCTCGGCTTATACGCGAGTCAATAGATTTTCCCAGGTTTTGGGGGCAAAAGTAGGGGGGTCGGCTTATACACGGGTCGGCTTATACACGAGTATATACGGTAATTATTCCACGTTTTAATTGGAGCTGGAGAATTCTAAGTA